>AYEL01081568.1:0-34102 GCA_000484575.1 Olivierus martensii | reverse complement strand
GGATTCAATGATGTTCGAACTCAGACCCCAATGAAGTGTTGCAACCATTGTCAATTTGTTTAGCAAAGCCTCCGTTTTGCTGAGAACATGGCAGATATGTGGTTCCCAAGACAGACGTTTATCGATAATACAACCCAAATACTTAAATTCATTGACATAATTTAAAACAGTTCCACTAAGCCTAATAGTTGGGTACGTAATTTTCTGGATCTAAACGGATTGTGTTCGGGAACAGAGGTATCACTGTATATATTACACATTGTTTTCTGAATCTTGAAAATAGAATATAATTACAGGTTTCATTAATGTTTAACAATTCGGAAAGAAATTGCTAGCAAATTGTATTATAAATTTTTTGAATGTATAAAGTCTAAAATACAATTAAAAATCAACGTTTTGTTTTTTAAAATACATTAACTTCTTAAAATTGGAAATAAATCAAGACGATAGTATTCACAATAACAATTATACAGGAAGTACAGTCATTTTTGTGATGTCATATCCTGACTTCTTTTATTGGCTTTGTTGATGGTGATGTTTAACTGTTAGTAGCACCATCTAAGTTACGATTCTAAGCAATGTGATTGGTTATTTATATAACTACGTCATTCTGAAAAGTTACCATTGAAAGTATAGGAAGTATCCCATCTGTATTAGTAAAGATCAGACTCCGAAATATGATGAGCAAAAATTATAGGTTTGAAATTGAATTTATATTCACAACAAAATATGTTGGTAAAAATTTTAAGATTATCTCTTTCGTCATGTAATCCAAATTGTGAATCATTTGAAAAATCTACACGATTCCAAATATTGCATTAAAATTTTTATTTATGTATCCATGTATTCGTAGTTATTTTGATATTTTCATGTTGTGAAGAATTGTTTATATTACTTAATAAATTTTTGAATTTTATAGATGACATTGCTGTTTTTGTACTTTTATTCCCTGGATATCGGTAGATCTTTCTTTCTTTCTTTCAAACAAAGCGATATAGAGCGTACTCAATGGTTTTACCCTTGAAAAAGAAGAATGAAGTAGTAGAAGAAAGGAAAGAACAAGAAATAGAAGTAAGTCTCTTACCAGAAGGAGTGTGGTAGGCCACTAGATAGAAAAGAGAGATCAGCCAAATACAAAAAAAAGGGGGGGGCGTAGTCCCAGAAACTGGTGTGCAGACCAGAAGCACAACAAACAGCAGAGTCCATGCATCACACACAGAAGGATTCCCAACCGAAATCCAGAGGAATAGGACACAGCAGGCGGAAGACGAAGAACTCAGGGAGAACTTGTCCCACAAAAAACGAAGAGCAATCACAAGCACAGAAAGCGGCAACCGCTACAGAAGTACTACAGCAAAGACACCACAGAGAGACAGAAGTCTTCACTGAGAAGAAAGCGGAGAACTTCCTTGAACAATCCACTACACAGAAGTCTGCCGAACACAAGAGCAGCCGAAGCAGGGACAGAACACCACAGGCAGAGGAAGCAGTTACACACCACAGAAGAAACACCATTTAGTGTCCCAAACTTAGGGTCAAACTAAGAAAGATCAGAATCCATTGCACAAACACAATTCCGAAAAACAGTAGCATGGGCCCAATTACACTGAAGGACTAGGAGTCCCCCCACATCCAAAGCCTTGGATTGGGTGATGTAGTCCAGAAGGCCCTTAAAAATATTTTTGTCTTTGATAAGTTCTGATAAGTCACAAGGCCAGTTAAGACCCGAATGAAGCACTTTATCAAGAAGGGCTTCCCTTTGCATGTCATAGTTGGGACAGTCAAATAAGTAATGTAAAACATCTTGAGATGATGAGTTGTCACAGCTACAAAGTTTATTATTTCGGATGTGAAACCTCTCTAAGTAAGCATCGAAATTCCCATGTCCCGTAAGGAATTGGGAAAGCTGGAAACTATTGGTAAAGTGTTGAAATTTCTGTCTTTCTAAGACTGAAGGAATAAACTGTACTGAAAGAAATTCTTGTCAACCACTTGACCATGATCCAATTGTAAGACTGAAGGAATAAACTGTACTGAAAGAAATTCTTGTCAACCACTCGACCATGATCCAACTGAGATTATAGATAAACAGGTACAAAGGATTCTCAGAAATGAAAGCCTACCTAATTTTTTAAAAGGAGCAGCAGTTAAATCCCCTAGGCCTCCTAGGCTTTTTGCCTTTATTAAAAGACACAAACAACAAATAGAGGCTAGACCAGTTGTTGAGAAATTATCTATGCCAACTTACATATTAGAGAAACGATTAGAAAAATGGTGTATCGCTAGACTAAAAGACTATAAATAGGCTATTACTTCGACTAACGAACTTATTGACAATCTCCTCGAAGTGGGACCTTTACCAGAGGAAATATTAGAAGTTTATGATTTTAAGGCATTGTACCCTTCTATCAAACTGGAATTAGCCTGTCTCCTACTCTATAGATTCTTATTGCAAAATCTCCCGATATCAGCAAGACGGCCACAGTGGAAGTGTGTTGTGCTCTCTCTCTGAAGAATCCCGTGTCCGTAATTTCTAATCATGCGACATAAATTCGGGGAATGGTGGTAATTCAGAATGTACGTAAGTCCGAAGCGCTGTAAATCGAAGCACCATAACTTGGAGTATTCCTGTATTAATTATATAATAGTATGATATAAATAATTTTCATAAAAATTCAAATTTTAAAAGTGAAATAAAAGCATAGTAAAATCTTGATAATTCAACAAATGAATCTGAGATTATTTTAATCTATTAAAAAGTTTTATGTTACACAGAATTACAAAAAATGATTTCAATAATATTTTATTATGCATTACATTATTAATTTATTATATTATATTATTAATTTATTACATTTTATATTATAAATAAATCAAAACATTCTCTTTTATTTAATATGATAAATATCTTTAAAGCTTATTTGTTTTTGATATTGCCAATGCTTCTGTACAGCAAATGCCATCTTTTCAAAAATAAAATACTCCTGATTTTCAATATAACTGTAACAAAATGAAATGCCTAAAAAAATTCATATATTATATATATATACAATGATTTATATAGTTTAATTAAATTCTATTCTATAAACAATAGGAAAAATAACTTTGATTATAGCATATTGCTTTGAACTAATCAGAATCTTGAATTATCAAAAATATTATATTTCAAAAGAATAATCAAATTTTAATTGGCATTCTATAATAATAAAATATTAGCTGATGTTACATCAGTCATATTTCATACAATAATAGACCTGCAGTCATAATATTCACTACCATAATATTCAAAAATATATAATAATTCTAAATAAATCTGACAGTTTTATGACTCTGTAAATCTAAACGGATGTTAAATGGTTTGAACATTGTATTCTAACTTTCAGAAAGTAAATATCAAAAACAAACTAACAAATCTAACACTAACAAGACACAATATGAAAACAACCAGAACTTTACAGCTATTAACTAAGTAACAAACTAAAAAATAATAAAAACACATTAGTAACTTAAAATAGCAAATTGAATAAATCCAAAAAATATTAAATAAAAAATAATGCATTGAATCTAAAATACTTATTAAATATTAAAAAACTTTATTGAAATAATACTGAAGCACAAACAAGTTAGTAATGAAAACTTGTATAATTATCAATCCAAAGATCCAAAACAACAATAAATTTATTGATAAGAAATAATAAATAATTTTAAATAACTTATTCTATTACTTCCATACTCCAAAACAAAAAGCAATCAATTCTTTTTGTTTTGGATTCATTAATATTACAAGAGAGAGCTAAAAATCATTAATACAGTTACATTGTTTTCAACTACACCTCATTGCCCAAGTGACAAAAATTCTTTTTATAGAAACTTTTACAAATCCTATGCTTAGCACATTTATATACATATATGCAACAATTTCAATTTCTAATTTATAGATAAAATAATTCATATCCTCTTTACAATTTGACTATAATTATAAGATAATATATTTGATGATGATAAGTATAATTCCAATAAGAGACTACAATTTTCTACTGAAATAAAATACCTTGATGATATATTAGTCAAGAGTTGACTTGGAAACTGTATACAGATTTTTTGTTATGAAGATTTGTAAGGTCCTATAAATGTATTTTGAGGATGATATATGGACTGCCTCCAAGGAGTCATGTTAAATTTACATCACACTTGCAAGGTCCATTATTAACTATGCTTTTATATTATGATGTTAGAGTGTTCTTTTGAAAACTTGAAAGACTAAACTTGAAAAAATTTAAAGGATGACCTAACTTGGTATCATTGAAGCTATTAGCTCTACTACTGATCTTGAAAGTTTCCTGGGCAACCCTCCCTTTCATTTGATATCAAGGCTATAAGAGTTATTATAAGCTTCATTGTACTAGGAAGAGAATTTCTTGGAATTATGAAGTAAAGTATTATATTTGGCTCTCAAATGGCTTAAAGCATATTGTTATATTATTAAGATGAATAAATAGCACTATGTTTTCTAAGTTTAGCTTCTTCAGACCTTTCATTATTGTTTTTCCAATATGAAGGATAGAGCAGCAGCTTTACAAAAACTATCAAATATAGACTTGCACTATATATAGGTGATTCAAAATCTCTTCTGGTTAGGGATGGATTTACAGTAAGACAAAGAGGATGGCCTATTCTGATTCCATTGAAGAGTCTGCCACTTCTTTCAGGAGAAATTTATACTATTTCTTTGTCTCAGAATCAATCTTGATATGTTGAAAATATAGTAATAAATATATTCCTAATCAAAACTGCTAGAATGATAGAACGTAAACATTTATGTTATCACTCAGTTAAAGTGCATTAAAATATTTGATGGTTTTCACTTTACTTCAAAGTTGGCTTAGGAATTCCACAATATCATTATTGAACAGGCCACTGAAGAATAGAATATGGCTTGTTTGGGTGCAAGAGTGCAAAGGGATTGATGGAAATGAAATAACAGGAAGACTAAAAAAGATTTCTTGTCTCTTTATTATATCAGAGCTTTCCCTAAGCATCCCATTTTATGAATTTGGGCATGTTGTCAGGAACTACTATCTGCTGAACACCTTTCTCAATAGAAATCAATTATATTTATATGGAACGTCTCCAGCATGACAAATGAAAGGCTTCAATGGTGACTAAACAGGCTTTTCTGCCTTGTTTAGTCACCACTGATGAAGCATAAGCTCATAATTAAAATCTTGGAACAAAGAAACAAGTTACAATACAAGGAAAGCTTTCTATAAATTAAAAAAAGCCTTCTATGAATAATAAATATCATGACAAGTATGTGTTGATATTGAGAGTGAATGCCAAAAACTTAATAAGTGAGACTAGTTAATTACAAGATGAAAGTTTATTGTGTCTATCTAAAGAGAAAACTACATACCAAGAGGGAAAAAATGTAAACAATAATAAAAAAACTTCAATGCTCAAATGACACTTCCATCAAAGTATTAGTACCATCTATCAGTGATAAGGCATATTAATATTTCATTCTATCACTCACTCTTGCCTAATTGCATTTTTCTTTTTTCTATTGTTATTCAAGGGATTGACTTTGTCAAGCCCTAATTTTAATTGATAATTTTTGTGAGGCCCGCGGCCCGCAGAGCCTCAAAATAACGAATGAGCGGTTCTCAACAGGCGAATGGCCTATGAGCGGCGTGAGACGTGAATAAGGATGAGTGGCGAGAGTTAGGACACAAGGACGAACTTGGAGACTACGTCTATATAAACAAACATCTTCCTTTATTAAAGAGAGAGATTTTTACATAGTTAACCGACAAATTATGTTGGAGGACTAATACCTCTTGGGTTACAGGATTTCTCCACGTCGTGCGGTCGGCTTCTCGGCTGTTCTTTCGGCAACAAGGTATGGCTCTCCTCTCGGCGACAACTCGGGCTACTGTGCTGGACAGTCCGACAACTGTGCTGGACAGCTGTCGGACTGGAACAAGACAGCTCCGGATCTTGGATATTGAAGAGGTTGAGATTGAAATGGTTGGGAGAAAGAGAGTCTCTTTCGGCACTGGTTACGACGCTGAATCACTAAGTCCGTGAACGTAGATCCAATGGTCTATCACGACGATTATCAAAAAGCGTCCGTACACCTCCAAGTACAAAGTCCGACTCACTTCTCTTTGGTTGAATTCCCAATTTCTCCTTGTGTAAAACAAATAAACAGGTTCTCTTTCTCTTTCCCGGGAAGTTGACATCGTGACCTCTGTCACATTATTTTATATAACCCCTCGAACACCTGCATGACACTGGAGTTTTTGTTCAATTTGAATCCAGTGTGTTTATTTTTCTTTTCGGGGGGTAGTGGAGATCGGAGTATTCGGAACCGGCCAGACAAAGGCCGCTCTCACCCGATATCGACGATAAAATTGTCAACTCCACTAAGTTACGATCGGGTGAGAAGTGACATTTTCCAGCGGGCCCTAGCCCTTGGACCACCACATTTTTCATCTTCTTATTACTTAGCACTTTAGTTAGCATATCTGCCAGTTTATCAGCTGTTGATATATAATTAAAATTCAGCTGTATTTCTTCAATCTTTTCTCAGAGAAAGAAATGTTATAAACAAAGGTATTTATTTCTCTCTGATTCAACTGATTCTTCACTAGTAATATTGCTCATTGGTTATCAACAAAAAGAATTTGTGGTGATAAAGTAAATTTGCCTGTTCCAATTTCTGTTAAGAAACTCTTAAGTACTTGAATGATTTCCTTTCCTGCATGACACACAGACAAATTTTCAGTTTCAATGGTTGATAGTTCCATTGTTTACTGTTTCTTGCAACTCCAGGAAATTCTTGTCCCTGCAAATTTAATCACTTAACTGCTAAACTAGCCCAATCTACATTGCAGAAAATGATCAACTGTTTTCCAATTCTTTTGAACATTAAACCTAAATCTTTGTTTGCTTCACATAGCATAAGATATTTCACACCTATCCAATGTTTCTTGTTAGATTAATTGTTGAACTAATTCATATAGGTTGTGATAAATGCTAAATCTGGTCTTGTGCATCCTGATAAATATATAAGACTTCCAATTGCCTGATGATATCAATATACTTCTGTTGAGTTTGCCATTTTTTTATCATATCATTGACTAAACTTCATACCTGGATCTAAAGGTGTGGATGCTCCCTTTGTGCTATCCATTCCTAAGTTTACAGTAGTTCATCAGCATAAGCAGTTTGGTCCAAAATGAGGGAATCATTTTCATGTCTTTCAGCTTTCATATCTTATTGAACAAAGTTCTCACACTTTTGGATGCATTTTATTTAGCCAAGAAAATATGTACAGAATTGACTTCAATCATCAATGTAATCACGTTGTTGTTGACCACTTCCTGCCAATGCTTATGCAAGGAATGGATGCCATCTCGATAAAACTCTGGCAGCTACGACTCAAAGAAGTTGGTCAGGCTGGCCTCCAAGTTGGCTTCATTGTTGAACTCCTTGCCAGCCAGGTAATGGTCGAGCATGGTGAACAGGTGGTATTCGGAAGGTACAATGTCAGGGCTATACGGCGAGTGGGGCAAGACCTCCCAGTTCAGGTCCAGTAGCTTCTGGCAGGTCTGCCTAGCCATACAGTATGTGGCCGTGCATTGTCATGCAGCAGGATGGTGTTCTGGTGTTCCAGGTGGATCTCCGCCAGTTTCTGCTGCAGACGGTCGAGTTGTTCACAGTAGAAAGTTGCGTTGATGGTTGTATTTTGTGGCAGCAACTCGAACATGATGATTCCTTTAGAATCCCAGAAGACAGAGGGTCTGTCTTTGAGGATCTCCACTTGATCTCCACTTTTGAAACGTTTGTACCAATCGTATGCAGTTCTTCTGGTGACAGTGTCTGGGCTGAATATAGCATTGATGTCATTGATAATTGGCTGCTTTTTTGTTGGAACGATAGTCATAAAGGAGGAGCAGGTGAACTTGCTCTTTGGTTAGTGGATATTGGTTGGTCATGGTAAAAGTAGAATGAGAGGACTGGATTTGGTATTTTCTTATAGCACGTACCCTGATTTGTTTATATACTACCATGGAACATTCTAGAATGTTTCAGAAAAAAGTTGTTCTAGAAAGTTCCAAAAAGTGCAAGAACTTTCTGTTCAATCAGATAGATAGGATATAAAATTTAATTTTCCTAAGTCTTTTATTTTGAATATTGTAGCAATCTTATTTTTTAACATTTCAATGGTTATTTCACTTTTGAATAGGACAAGTAAGTCATCAACATACACTCCTACAAAATAAATTCTTGTCTTTTATCATAGTAAATGATGGATCTGCCTTTGATCTCTTAAGTCTGATGACTTCAAAAATTTATTAAGACATAAATTTTATTCTCTTCCAGATTGGTATAGTTTATAAATGCTTTTCTTCAGCAAACATACTTTTTATTCTTCATTAGTTCCTGCCTATATGGATGATTTTTCAATGCAAATAATTTCTTTTAATACTCCATTTAGATAAGCTGCAGTAATGTTGAGTTGATATATGTACAAATTTCGCTCCACTACTATTAGCTAATAAGATTCTGATAGATTTTGTTTTAACAACTGGTGAGAAAGTCTCTTTATAATCAATCTCTTCCACCTGTGTAAAGCAACATGCCACCAGTCTTATCTTATATTGCACTAGATTTCCATCTTTATCAAATATTTTTTTGAATATCCATTTACACTTCACAATTTGTTTATTCTTGGGTTGCAGCATGATGGTCCAAGTGTTATTTTTTCTTAAATTTTTTAACTCTTTTTCACGGTAGCTAAAGCTGTAGACATTCTGCTACTAATAATAGCAAAGAGACAAACTAAGCACCATGCAGAAATAGATCTTCATTTTCAGAAAGAAACAATTTCGACCTTTCTCAACAGGTCTTCGTCAGCTAATGTCAACCTCTAAACAGAGAGCAAGGAGATTTATCCAGGTTTGTTTACATAGTTAGGGGAACACAGATGGCTGGTGACAGGAGCTAAATTATTGCCCTGACATGCCAGTGCATCTGTTTTGGCCACATACAGTATAAGGTTACATAAATTAAATTGTCTAAAAACTTAAAATAATAATCAATACACAATAAAAATGATAAATTTCTATTTTTATCATTTTTATTAAATATATATAGACAGTTTATATATCTTGATACAACCCCTTTGAAATTTCTGTTATAGGGATATTACCATTGTTCGGATGAAGCTAGATGAGGATGGTACTAGTAGGGCACTTTTAGTGTCCTCTGCATATTTTCCTTATGATAAAAACAAACTACTGCCAACAACACCTGAATTTGTGCTTTTGGTGGAGTTCTGTCAAAAGAATCATTTTGATTTATTGGTCAGTATTGATGCTAATCCTCATCATGTGGTTTGAGGTAGCAAAGACATCAACCAAAGGGGGAGCATTTATTGGAGTTTCTGATTAGTACTAACCTCTTTGATTTAAATAAGAGCAATGAACCTACCTTTGTTGTTATTAACAGAAGGGAGATCACTGATCTAACATTAGGGACTCAGAATATTTTTGACTTAATTGAGAATTGTCATGTGTCTGGTGAGCCATCTTCATCAGATCACAGATACATTTGCTTCAATTTACAGGGTATGCTACTTAG
This sequence comes from Olivierus martensii, assembly GCA_000484575.1. Lineage (NCBI taxonomy): Eukaryota > Metazoa > Arthropoda > Arachnida > Scorpiones > Buthidae > Olivierus > Olivierus martensii. The sequence goes on along the minus strand of AYEL01081568.1, from coordinate 24,454 downwards.
TCAAATAACATACAGAGACTCAAGGAGGACTAATTGGGCTTCCTTTAGAGAAGACCTCAAGTTTAGCCTTGGGGGTATACAGAGCAGGTTTTGCTCGGTGGTGGATTAGAGATGAATATTGACCAGATTCAACAGGCAATCCTCTTATCCTATCATCAAAATTGCCAAACAGGATCACTAGCTCATCAACACAGGTTCCTTGGTGGAATGAACAGCTTGGCAGTCTTAGACTTAAAATGAGAAGGCTTTTTAATAAAGCTAAAAAGATAGGTGATTGAGACACATATAGAAGTGCTCTTACTTGTTATAATAAAGCCATCAGAAAGGCAGAAAGGTCTTTCTGGAAAAGCTATTGTCAGGGAATTGAGGATAAGCCTGATGTATCCAGACTAGTGAATATAATGTCTAAAGAGAATTATTGCAAAGTTGGTGCTATCAGGTTGCCAGATGACAGGATGACTAGTACTTGCAAGGACTCTTTAAAGGAATTCTTTCGAGTATACTTTCCTGGATCTATTTTAATTGAGGAATCATCTTTTTTAGAGAGGCAATCAGACCTCAATGGGAGTGTTTATCATGTCATGAGGGAGGATTGGGATCTTGTTAAGAGAATCAATCAATCGAATATTTGATGGGGGCTGTAAGTATTTTTGAGCCCTCAAATCTACAGGGCCAGATGGTATTCTGCCAGTGTTTTTATGACAAAGCATTGACATTTTGGCCTCTCCTTTATGCCGTGTCTTCAGGGCCTGTCTGGCTTTTGGCTATATTCCATAGTCCTAAATGTGTATGACTGTTTAACTGCTCTTAAAGGCTATAACCAGAAATAATCTTAATACTAGCACTCTTGAGCATCTCTCTGCTAACTTGAAAACTTTCCTGTGTGTATCTGTCATAGCCTCTTTAAGACAAATTCTCTTCGTATTTTCTAGGATCTTTTTTGAATTCACTGGCAGTTTAATATTAAAGAATGTCTTAGGTAATACACCATTAATCTTGCATTGTTTCAAAAACTCCCATGTTTCTTCAGCTTTTACTAGTTTAGTTGAACAAGTTCTTAGTTCATACCAAAGTTTCTCCATACTTTTCTTTTGACAGAACTCTGATTGATTGATTGATTGATTCTTTTGACAGAACTCCAGCTCAAGAGTGCTAATATTAAGATTATTCCATAGTCCTGGAGGCAGGTAAAAATTACTTTTATACCTAAGCCTGGGCATAGTTCTTACACTGAGGCTAAGTTTTATTGTCCAATCAGCCTGACATCATTCTTATTGAAGAAGATGGAAAGGCTGGTGGACAGATATGTTAGGGATGGGACTTTAATAAAGACTCAAAATACTAGAAAGTCAGAAGAATCTATATCATTGTTCGTGGCAGAACTTCATAGATTGGCCGAGCATTGCGAGTTCAGAGCAAACTTGGGAGATGTTGTGTGACCATTTCATGTGTAGGCTGCGAGATGAAAATCTTCAGTGGCATTTTTTATGCAAAAGAATATAACTGTCAAAGAGATCCAGAAGGAGTCTTTAGCGACCAAAGTGGCTATTCAGTATTCAAAAGAAGTGCATCCTTCTGAGATTTTGGTAGCAGAAATTGACCTTGTAAAAGAAAGATCTAGGAGGGTGAATGTTGGTTCAGATTTGAGTTCGAACTTGAGTCATGGAAGAATGAGTCCAAATATTGGGTTATGCTGCGGATGTCATGATAATCATGGCAATTGCAAGTGTCCATTTCGTAATGCTAAGTGTTTTTCATGCAGCAGAAAAGGACATATAGATCATGTCTGCCAAACAAGATCATCAAATAAAATGTTCTCTGTCTCGAATAATATGGATGCTATGTATAATGAGAACATTAACCAGGTACATGACACTGTATTGCCATTTACTGGAGTCATGATTACTGTCATGATCAATGGCATTAAATTCTTGCTGCAAGTTGATTCCGAATTTCCATATACCATAGATTCAGAAAAAACGATGAAAAGAAAATTTGGAAATAAATTATTGAAACTTGCCACGTTCAGTGTAATTCTACGTGGATATTCCAGTAATCATGTCAAAGTGAAAGGTTGTTGTTGGGCTGATGTTAAGTTCCATCACTTGAGGAAATATCTTCCATTGGTCATGGCCAAGAGTAAAAAAGCAAATTTATTGGAGCATAACTGGTTTGGAGTGTTGGGTATCAAAATAACAGGAATTAATATAATCCATCTGGATTCTATCCAATCCGCTGTGTTGGAATTTCCCTCCCTAATCAAGGACAAACTGGGGACTGTTTGCAACAGAATAGTATCATTGCAGTTAGAGCTAAGGGAGGAGCCAATTAGATGTAAACCATGTCATGTGCCACTTGGTCTTCGCCCAAAAATCGATGAAGAGTTAGATAAATGGATTAAACAGGGGATTTTAGAACCCATAGCTGATCCCGAATGGGCAACTTCCATTGTTCCGATTCTGAAGAAAGATGGTTCAATGTGTATCTGTGGGAACTATAAAGTAACACTTAATAAGGTGATTTGTCCTAATGTGCATCCAATTCCTATCATTAGTCACTGTTGGGTTTAATTAGTGGGGTGACCTGTTTTGCCAAAACTGACTTAACACAGGCATATCAACAGCTACTAGTCTATGATAAAATGGCCCAAGTGCAGACTATTATCACTCATCAAGGCGCATTCCTGGTGAAATGGTTACAATTTGGCATTAGTGCCGCACCAGAAATCTTTCAATTGTTTATCAAGAACTTATTGGCTGGTTTGGATGAAACAATTCCCTATTTTGATGATATATTATGCAGCTGCAACAGAGAAGGAGCTAGCAGGTCATGTGTGGGACATTCTTATTCATTTGCAACGGGTAGGATTGTATATTAGGGTACAAAAATATTAATGGGAGTACCAAGCGTGACGTTCTTAGATTTCTGCGTGGATGTGGAAGGATGTGGTGATTCACCCCTCTAATTCAACTCCCGAAATGATCTGGCATAACCCAACTCCATGGAATAAACAAGAATTACAAGCTGTTTGGTCTCTTAAACTTTTATCATTGTTTTATCAAAAATAAGGCCACCATTGCTGAACCATTACATCGGATCTTGGATAAATTGGCCAAATGGAAGTGGTTACCAATACATGAACATGCTTTTAAACATCTCAAGTAACTGCTCACATCTGATGCCGTGTTAGCTCATTACAATCGTAATATACCACTTGTGTTAACTTGCAATGCTTTGCTATATGGAATCAGTGTTGTTTTAAGTCATCATTTACCCATTGCAGGCAAAGCACCAATTGCATATTACTTTTGTACCTTGTCTGCCACTGAACGGAATTATGCTTAAATCAATAGGGAAGCTCTGGCCATTGTTGCAGGATTCAAAAAGTTCTACGATTTCATTTATGGTCACACTGTCGAAGTTCAAACTGATCATAAGCCTCTGTTAGGGTTATTGGCCTCTGACCAGGCTACACCATCCATCATATCACCAAGAATGTTGCAAGGGAACCACTTTTTATCAGCATTTGACTATTGCTTAATATATAAACCAGGAAATGTGATCCATAATGCGGATGCACTCAGCTGCCTACCCATGCCATCGCAAGAGAGTGAGGAGAAGACCGAAACACAGGATATATTTTTATTAGATATTATGGATAAACCACTAATATTAGACAGAATGATAGCTCAGCTATCGGCCAAAGACCCATTACTGTCGCGGATCTTGAATTGGGTGCTTAAAGGATGGCCATCACAAAAACAAAAGAAGGATTTCAGTCCTTTTGTGCAAAGACAGACTGAACTATCAGTACATCAAGGATGTCTGTTATGAGGTGATAGAGTAGTCCAGTGGTTCTCAACCTTTCTTTTCCCTGGGCCACGCATATTTGGTTGCTACATTAAGCGGGCCGCAACATGCTATATCAGCAGTCAGCAACTGGTTGGTGTCACGTGAAAAAAGTCTGACTTCTAAACAATCGCCAACAAAAAACTCTTGATTGCCAATTCGTGAATGCCAAAGGTCAGTGTTTTCCAAACTGACCTATGACCTGTAAAATGTTATGAGTGCATCAGGAAGGATCTAGCAAATTAAAAAAATTCTAATTTTTCCAGATTTAAAAAAATTTTTTTATATCAAAATTTTTATTTTTATGCATGTGGGAAAGGAATTCCATGCTTTCATTAAATTCATGCTTCGGGCTGCACGTAATAGCTTAGCGGGCCACAGGTTGAGAATGGCTGAAGTAGTCATTCCGTCAGCCTGCAGGAAAATGTTATTAGACACTTTGCACATAGCTCATCCAGGTATCATTCGCATGAAAGCCTTAGTGAAGAGTTATTTGTGCTGGCTTGGATTAGACGCAGACATCAACCTTGTGGTTAAGTTGTGCCGAGATTGTCAGTTTACCCAGCACAGCCCATCTAGATCAGTATCCACATGGACACCAGAAGAACAACCGTGAAATGGCTGCAGATCGACTTCACAGGGCCATTCAAGGGCCAAATCTTTTTTATCATCGTCAAGGCATTTTCAAAATGGTTAGAGGTGGCAGTAGTCAATACAATGTCATTAGTATCGGTAATTAAAGAATTAAGGCATCTCTTCATTACACATGGGCTACCAATGACGATAGTGTCAGATAATGCAACAGCTTTTATATCAGCTGAATTCAAATCCTTTCTATATCGGAACAGAATCTGGGCACCCTTTCATCCAGCGTCAAATGGTCAGGCAGAGTGAATGGTACAGTTTACTAAGCAGTCATTAAAAAAGTGGATCAGCGGGGACCTTAACCTATGGCTGGCTCAATTTCTGTTATTGCAACAAGTAACAGTGAACAAGCTAGAAGATGTGAGCCCATCTGATCTGTTACTAGGTCGGAGACCACGCACGTGTCTTGATAACTTACACTCAGACCATTTGAGCTTCAGTTACACCATTCACAGAGAAGAGAACGATTGCAAAAGAAATTTTAAAACAAACAAAGATGTCTATATCTAATCCTATGCCACTGGGAATTAGTGGGTGCCAGCAAAGGTTACAGCCATGGAAGGAGCCATTATGTATGCGTTCTGGACACCAGATGGTAAATATCTGCGAAGACATGTGGACCAAATTCACTCAGTTTTACATCAGAATGTTGAACACCAATTAATATCATCGCTTGATGAAGATGAAGCCCCAGTAACTGATGTGGACAGTGCAGGGAAGGATATAGCAGCGGAAATGGAAGCGGCTGAAAAAGACAACGAAACTCTTGAACCGGATGGAAAGTCACAATGTCGGGTCAGAAAACCACCTAGTTATTGGAAAGACTATGCTTTCCCTTAGGGAGGAAGGAGTGTTGTGTATGCAGTCGCTGGAGGAATTGATTAGCGACCTGTGTGGGCACAGGTGGTACATACCCTGCCATTCCCTCTTGGACAATCCAGGGATGTGGTTGCTCCCATCTGTATGTTGTTAAGAAAATAAACTCTTGTTAACTGTTATCGAGTGTTCCTTTGTCAGGCTGTAGCCTACAGATTTAACAAAACCAAAAAAAAAACTACACAGAGTAAAAAAAAAAATTTTTCATAAATATACCTTGAGATATCAGCTATCAAAATTTATAATGACTGCATATGTAGAAAGATAAGCTCTAGTTCAAAGTGGAAAAATAATTTATTAAAATTTCCTGGAGAGGTACTTTCAACTTCACAAAGTCATCTTCGACATTTAAAATTAAAATACATAACATTTTTGGAATATAAGATGCAAAATGCTATTCAAATTTAAATATTTAGAAAAGAAGAATTAAAGAATTATATACAAATATTAAGGCTACATACACATTAAAAGTTAATACTAATTAAGTTAGATGAACACTACGTGCAACAAATAAATTACAATAAATTAAATAAAATAAACAAAAATACATGGAGGAGGCTATATAAGCCACTGTGGGGGTATGTTAACAGGATGGTTACATTTATAACACATAGGTCTTATCATTATATTGCTCAATAAAGATGGCTTCAGACATTCTAATGCTTTACTTATCTCTGTGATGACACACGCTTGATTCCATTGGACAGTGACATCATACTGGTAGCAGTGTTTGACAAGCCTTGTATTGAAGGATGCCTTTCTTATGATGCTTTGGTGTTCTTTTAATCAGGTGTCTAAAGATTACATGGTACTAACAATGTAAATTTCTTGCCTATCAAGATCATTATTACAGATGGGAATAATATATAACAAGGCCCATTGGAGTGGTGGTATTGGTGGCTTAATGTTCTTTAATGTATGAAAGGTGGTATGCAGCTGGCTATATGGTAAAAATTTATTACCCTTTAATAATCTTTAATAATGCCTTGTTTAAGTGCTCAATAGCTTTATGATATTATATCGGGTGTAAGTATGTTTTAATTTGTTGTTGTGACGTCCCAGGGTTGGTGAAGGCAATTTGCACATATCTGTCAACGGATTTGTCAATATTATTTATGAATGTTGTGTCATATCCATGCAATATAGCTTGATCTACTATGATACTATATTCAGCTTGCTTGGTTAAATCGTCCAAGCATAGTCTTTGCAGCAGGTAGGGGAACGCAACTACTTTCTACTTATAAGGGTCACCTGGGAATGAAGGTTGGCTGTATAAGTCCCTTTTCTATATACAGATGTTGAGAATTTCCTATCAAGTATAACGATGTTGATATCTAAAAAATGGATGCTGGTATTCGATCATTGTTCTAGTTTAGTATCCAAGCCAAGTGCATCATCGTTAAAATACTCCATGATGGACCCTACATCTTTGGAGTCACTACATATAATAAATAAATCATCTATATACTTTTTTAAGAATCTGAGATTAATATATAGCATAGAAGATACTTGTTGTTCATGGTATCTCACAAGTAAGGGTGGATTCACACTGCGTCCGACTCGAAGTCGGACCCGACTTGTAGTCGTGTTTCTATAGCAACCGACCCAACTGATCTGACTATGCGTCGGAGTCGGACTGATTCGAAAAGTGAATATTTTGAAATCGAGGCTGAACAGTCGGATAGCAGCCACCAATAAGAAACCTCCATATTAAAAGACATCGATGCTACGTAAGTATTTAGTTTAATGCTTTTCATTAATATCAGCAGTAGCAAAATATATTTTCGCCGACAAGTTTTTTAAATAAATTTACGTTATACCGATTATCACATAACTTCCTGGATGGAACATTTCGATAACTATTCATATTCTTATACATTCATCTAATTGATATAATGGACATTAATAAACTTCAATGACTTATATGATCATAATCAAAACTACATTTCTTCGACATCAATAATGAGATTTTGAAAACTATCTCAAATAATGTATCATCCAATATTTTCGTCATTTTGTTTGAAACTTAAACGATAACTATATAACAGTTATCTTGATTAGTTGGGCTTGGGTTACTTAAGAAACGATTTGATTGGCTACGAGTAGTCGGCTGCTGCCATATGTGAATGCTACAGCCAACAGTCGGACAAGTCGTTCATGATTACAAGTCGGGTCCGATTCTCGAGTCGGATGCAATGTGAATCCACCCTAACTCGGCCATATTGCCAGCCATAGGTTCACCTATTGGAATACTTTTAGTTTGCCTATAATAACGATTGCTATATTTGAAAAACGAGTTGTATGTTATTAGATGGGATAGATCATATTGTATGGTTACTGATACATTTAACTCTCTTGTATTTTCTAATAAGAAGTGATATAAGCAAAAACAAGTTGGCTCAATTTGGATTGATGGGAACAGCGATAAGTAATCAGCAACTAGCATGATATCATTATCCTCTAAACTGTAACTATTTAATTCTTATATAAATTCTGAGAATGAAGTCACAAGAATAGACTTTTTTACTCAGAATTTTATCCTCTATAAGTCTATAAATTTTGACATAATCTTTTTGAATCACCCTATATCGCCATCCTATTATTCTTTGATAGATTCTCATTCCTACATACCTTCACCACTCACAACTTTTAATCCAGCATTTGCTCTTTTCATAATCTCACATCAATGCTGTCCTCCCACTCAAACATACTTCCTAAATATACATATTCATTCATATCATTCAGTTAAATCTCACATCTTGTACATTCATCATCCTCTCAAATACAAGTGCTTTCATCCTCTCTGCATTTATTCTCATCTGTTTCCTCTGACATGCTTCATTCAATTGTGCAACAAGTATCCTCAAACCTTGTTCATTCTTGGAGAGAATAACAGTGTCATCAGCATATAGTAGTTTCCCTCACATATGTATCCACATATACATTAAACAATCATGAGGACTAAAGGAAAACTTCTTACTTTAGATATTAAATAAAAGTAAACAATAAGCCAAATAAGTAAGATAGATCGTTTATTCAAAAACGTTTTCAGCTATCCACGTATCCTGCCTCAGTTGTAATAGAGACCAGAGAAGCTTCTCTCCTCCTTTCTCATCAGGCCAAATTGGGGAACCAATCAGTGACCGGTTCCTAACATCAACAAACTGTTATTGTTTGCTTTTAATTAAAGTCATGAGGACATTACACACTCTTGTATCACCTCTTTCTTGATTGGGAAACACTCTGGAATGCCTTCATCGACTCTTACTCTTGCAGAACTTTTATAATACATCAATCTCATTGCCCCAAGTAGCTGTTCATTCACGTTATATTCTCTCAGCACTTTCTACAGATTACTTCTATTCACTCTACCTTCTCAAAATCTATAAAAGCACATAATATCTTCTTCTTTATAAGGAACTACTTCTCCACAATCATACATGTTGAGAAAATCTGGTCCAATCATCCTTTTCCACTTCTGAAGCCACATTGCATATCCCATACTCTCTCATCAGTCACCTTCTTCACTCTCTCAATTACAATATTACCAGATATCTTCCTAGCCACACTCAGCAAACTTATATTCCTATAATTCTTGCACTCATTTCTCTCATTCTTTCATTTCTAAATGGAGACAATCACAGATTTAGTTCAATCAGTTGCAACCACATTTTTCATTCAATCAAGTTTATACAAGTATCACATCCACTCCACAACAGACTTCCTATCATAATTCAACATCTCATTTGGCCCCATCTATACCATGACTCAATCTTACCACACTTCAATCTGCAATTGCACTTATAATTTCTTTTCACTGATTTGCTCATTTTCACCCACATCCCTTTCTCCAATAGGTTTGTGAAAGCTCATAAATATATTCTTTCCAACTATCAAGTATTCTAAATTCATCCTACTACATTCTATCATTTGTACCTTTCACATCAGATATACTCCTACATTGTTCCCATCTCAAATTTCTCATATACTTTCAGAATATTCTTTTATTCCCTTCAAAATCATTCTACTCTTTCTCATCTCTTTTTCTTCCTACTCTTTTTTTACTCTCTTTGTACAATCTTTAATTTCTTAAGCTCATCTGCCTTCATATATCCATTTAACATTCCCAAATATACTTCCTTCTCATCTACAGCATGTGTCACCTTATCATTCCATCATGCATCACCCTCCTTCCTATCTATTTTCACTTCACCACCTACTTCTCTAGTAATACTCATTTCATATTCTTTAAAGTGTGTCCATACATCCTTCACATTGCATATTGTTATTCCTCTCTGCATTATGTTTAGACTCTTCAATCTAATTTCAAATGTACAATTGTTTTGTCTTTTCCTTCTGTAACTTTATTGTATTATCTGTCTAAAATAAATTGTAATGTGAGCTCTTCATTATTGTGGATCTGTTAGAAAACTGTAGTTTTTTTTTGAGATTGACATGACGTAAAAAATAATAAGGAAAATATAGCTCTAGCACATGACCTACTTTAAAGACTTGATATTAAATGGGATGATGTTAAAGTCATTGACTTGTTATGTTGTGCGAAATGGCAATTCAACTTTTATGATATCTGGAACATTTACCTTCACAGCCAGAATTAAAATTTGATTAATTTCAGAAACAAAGATTGTATCCCTAGTGCCTGGGATTTTTTGATGAATTGATGCACCAATGGTTTTTGAAATTACACAAACTTCAACATTAATAATTATTACTGCATTATTTCCATTACTTTGTGTACAGCATTTTATTATTTTATTATTTCAAATGTACAATTGTTTTGTCTTTTCCTTCTGTAACTTTATTCTGTTATCTGTCTAAAATAAATTGTAATGTGAGCTCTCAAATATCCCTTGACATATTACAATATGAAATTATGATTGAATTTATTGTAATATGAGCTCACATTACAATAAATTGTAATGTGAGCTTATATTACAGTTTATATTTAGGTAAATGTCCTGTTCCTTTTTCTATTAACATTCACTTTCTCTGTGGAGCTGAAGACATGCAATTTAGGCTGAAGATGCTCTTATATTTGTAATTTTCTTTTAAAGATCTAATTAGTTTATTAGACCTTTAAAAGAAAATTATGAATAAATTAAATTAAGAAAGCTAGTCAAGATTCAGATTTTTGATCTGGAAATTATTCCAATCAAATATGATAGTATTACAGTTATTAAATGCCTCCACAGATGGCTCTGAATACATATAAATTTAATTATTATTATTCTGCTTATACATTATTAATTAAATATAACAAACTTACTTTCTAAAGATTTTGGAAAATTTTTATGAGATGATTTTGATTCCACTTTCCAAGATTTGATTTCTTTTGTAACATCAATTATCATTTCAGTACTTTTACGCAATACTTGCTGCACTTCATCTAAAGAAGGTTGCACGATCTAATAAACAAACAAAAAAATAAAAAAACTTCTATTAATGGTAACATTATATCTTTTTTATTTTTATTTTTGTAAAAATAGCTTTTCAAATAAGTATATTATTATTCAAATTTAGGGCTATGGCAAATGGCTATGCAAAGTTATTTGAGAAAAAAGTGCCATTTGGAAGCTTATCTTAGTATTTAAACAAAAGAAATTTTTATTTTAAGTAATTTTCTTTTGTTTAAAAACTATTATGAAATTAAAATTATCTGTGCTTCTAGATTACTTATCATATATACTTGTGTAAAAATTAAGAAATTTTGCAAGAAAAAAATTTTTATAATGGGAAGATTAGATTATGCACGAATCAAGAGAACTGAAATCTATTGGTGCAACAATGTCAAAAAACAAAATAGTTTGTAATTTGTTAATGACTTTGCCAGAGGACTATAATGGTATTATTTCTGTAGCCAAAACAATTAATGATTTAAACCAAATACAAAATATGTCAAATTGAGATTAATTGATGAAGAAACAAGAAGAAAGTCAAAAAGAATATCAGAGACAGATAAATTACAGGAAGTGATGAAGTAATTTTTCAAATAAATAACAAATTTAGCAGGATTATAGGTTTCAAGTGCATTAAAACAGGTCATATCAAGACAAACTGCAAGATCAATATCAAATGTCAGAAATATGGCATCTGAGATGTGAAATCTTGAGTAAATAAAAGTTATTCTAAAGAAGCAAATTATTTTGTAGAAATACTGCTAACCAAGATTTTGACAAACATGTAACATTCGTTGAGTAGTAGACAATTTTCCTACTCAAAAAATAATGACATTTGTTATCAACTCAGGAGCAAATGATCATCTGATCTATCATTCTTGCTATTCTTCTGAAGCAATTGAGCTAAGTCCTAAGATAAAAAATAAAGTGACAAAGAAAGTCCATCAGTAATTGGTGAAAAAAAATTGGTACTGTAGAGGTAACAGCTAGAGAATATAAAATTATTATAAAAAGTATCTTGTTTGTGCTAGATTTAAAAAGTAATTTATTATCAATTCAAAGGATAATGGATAATGGACTATGTAATTTTTGATAAAAATTACATAGTCCATTATCCACTAGAAAAATAATAAGTTGATTCTGCAACATTCTTGAAAAGGTCCACTTTATAAGATATATGTTGTATTACCATTAACTTTAATGATCAAGAGGCATATTTTGTCAAATAAACTCAAGAACTGCACAGAAAAATGGGTCACATAAATTTTAAGTCCTTAGAAATCTTAAAAAATAATTGGATTAATTGAAGATTTTGAAGAGCCAGACTCCAAATATGAAATATATATTAAAGGGAAGAGATGCAACTAACATCAAAAAAGTTTTCTAAATTTTCATTCACTGCTTACTTTGATTAATTCAGAGCTATTTATCTGTAATTTAATTCATGCTAATTGGCTAGTTATAATTAAATAATTATAGATATCAAAAAAAAGAATAGAAAACAAGGAGACCATTGGAACTCATCCATAGTGATATAAGTGGTCCTATTATTCCACTATTAAAAGAAGGATTCAGCTATTTTATAATATTTTTGGATGATTATATACACTTTTAGATAATGTGTGAGGAAGTTAGCTCCGACCTGTCCTATTTTATTTTATTATGCACTTTATTATTTAGCGTTATTTTCTTAATTATTTTATACGCACTCTTTTCTTATTATTTATCGTTATTCTTATTATCTAACGTATTATATTTTAGTTTACGAGTTAAACTTACTTCACCTTTCTCCGTCGTCGTTAGCAATCACGTGATACAGAATAGGGAACCGTCCTCTGGAAGAGCTGTCCCAGGTAATAATGTCATCATCTAATCTACGTAATTTTACCACTGGTCTGATATGAGAATGTAAGAATGATCCATATCGATGTTTTGTTCAGTATATAAATTAATTGTAAAGAGGATGACATGAATGAATTACTCTGTAAGCTAATAACTTTAAAACTTGTTACGTATAAGTATGTAAATGAAGCAACATGGGACTGTACGTCACTTGGTATAAAAGTCTATGAAAAACGGCAACCAATGAGGTGTTGTTTGATAACGAGAGGTGTTGTATCAAACGTAGAGTTGGCTAGTGACACTTGAGTTCTTGTAAGGATCGATGATTATTTGAAGTTTGTATCGGTGGTGGAGGTATTAGTATTTAAGTAGCATTTAAGGTTTATTTCTTGTGGAGTTTGGATATTTGAATTGGATTAAATAAGTTTTGTTGTTTATTTCATTGTGCTTTATTTCGTTTAAATAAAGCTTTAATTAACACTTTTGTAATTGTTCTGAGTCTAATAAATTTATACTTTTTTGTTAGTTAACTTGTTTGAGAATTTATTCCAATTAGTAGTGTAAGTTCTAACATCATCTTGTTGTTTTCAATCTAACACTTATTCGTTACTTGTAGTTGTAAGTTCCAGTTTTGTTTTGCCGGTTAGACATTAATTTTAGTTAGATTGTTTAATAGTTAATTAGATTTAAGTTAGAAGTTAGTTAAAGACCTGAGCTCAGGCCGAACTCTGGATTGCAGAGTTGTTACACGTTAGGTTTAGTTTGTAATTGATAACATTGTCATTCATTCTAACCTGTGACTTTGCAAATGTATAGAATTAAATTACAAAAATGAAGTTTTTACTTGTTTCAAAGACTATGTGACTGCAGGTGAAATCCATGTTTCTGCACATGTACAAACTCCCAAGACTGGATAGCATTTCCAATGCTTTCCAGAGAAAATAGTAAAATGGCATTTCCAATGCCTTTTTACTATTTTCTCTTGCTTTGAATCTTTAATCGCGTCTTTTAGAAAACTAAATCCCAATCTCATTATAAATTTATAATCGCATCTTTTAGAAAACTAAATCCCAATCTCATTATAAATTTTGTGTTAAATTATCATACTTTACTTCCTATTTATGATTGTATATTTCTTTTTGTTATTTAACTTCAATTTCTGGCTTTTTCAATCGAAAAATGTTGGCTGTTCTCCAGCCCAAGAGTTCAGTTTGCATTTGGTGCATCAAAGCTACATAATGCTGCATTTAAATGTTGATTTAAATAATATTTAATTTATTTCAGAAATTATAATTATTTTTATTTTAAGATAATAATCATAATTATTTATTACCTACATAACTGAATCAGTAAATCAATAGTTGTCAGTTTTATATAAAGAAAATTTCAAAGTTTGGTCTGGAGTAAGAAAACAAGCAAAAGCATTGTATACAAAGAATGTGCTAAATAAATGAAATGAATGTGCTAAATACGAAAAAAATGTTTCTTTTTTGGTTTATTTGGGCACTTAGTGGCCAAGAACTAACTAGTATTTTCAGAAGAGAATAAGTAGATTAAGATATATTATTCAAGAATTTAATGAATATTTAAGGATAAATAGAAAAAACTATACAATATACTTCATAGAACAATGGCAAAGTGGAAAGGATAAACCATACACTTATTGAAATGCTCATTTACAGCGATCTATCAAAACCATTTTGGATGGAGGCCATTCAATCTTCAGCTTAAGTTTTAAATAAACTACCTACAAATTTTAAGCAGATGTCAGCACATTTATGGTTTGGTGTGAGGCCTAAAATAAATAAAATTAAAGTCTTTAGATGTGCAGTTTATTTAAATGTTCCAAAAAGTAAAAGATAAAAGCTAGATGAAAAAGCATTAAAGTGCAGATTTTGTAGGTTATTTACCTAATATTTATCAGATATGGAATGAACAGAGAGTCATCATTAGGAAAGAAAGCATTTTTGATGAAACAAACAATGGACCTGATGTAGATATTAAGATGGCATTGATTAAAATAGGCCAAGAATCCAAAAATGAAGAAACAACTTATTAAGAATCAGATGAAATATTGGAATGTAAAAATCTAGTAAAAAAGGAAGAAATAATGGAACAAGAAGATATAGAAGAAAAGAAAAACAATAGGGAAAGAAAACCAGCAGTTTGGATGAATGATTATGTTACAGTGAAAGACCGAAATTAGAAAATGTCAATATTCTCCAGTGAATGTCAACACATACCAAATACATCGGTGAAAGACCGAATATTTGCTTATATTATATTATACATTCGAACCATCGCCGGTATATGTTGACAAACACAAATAAGTTCTGGTGGGGGTCGAAACGACAAGCCGAAAAGACACAGCCAGAAAAAAGCAACAAAATCGCCAAATTCTTTGTTCTCTCTCGCCAAATCCTCTGCCACGATTGAGGTCACGTGGCATCTATTTGTTATACTCTCGAACACACTGCTGTTTGTCAATCTTATGCAAGGTTTGCTTAATTTTTAGTTTTTTATCCAATACCCTAATTTATATTGAATGGCTACTGCAGTGGACCGTGATCTCTTTTTTGAAAACTTACATGCATTAATTGCGAGTAAACGAGAAGACAATTGTTTTTATTTTTCTGAAGAAAAGTATTCTAAAATACTTTCTGAAGTGATTTCTGCTAAATGTAAGTGCAGTACACCTTTGGATTATAGACGATTAAAACGTTTTGACATTTTAAAAATTAATGATGAAGAGAAGTTAATTGTGCCATTAAAACCAGGAGAAACGAATATACAGTATTATGTTACCAATAATGAATTGTTTAGTATACTATCTGAAACACACATCAGAATAGGCCATGGAGGAGTAACACGTATACTTAAAGAATTGCAAGTTAAATACAAAAATATTACTTATGAAGTTGTAATGTTGTATTTAAATTTATGTAAACAATGTCAAATGAAACATAGTGCACCTAAAAAAATTATTGTTGTAAAACCAAATGTCAGTTCGGAATTAAACTCAAGATGTCAAGTTGATCTAATTGACCTGCAGTCACACAGGGATGGAGATTACAAGTTCATAATGGTATATCAAGACCATTTAATAAAGTTTGTCCAATTATGTCCATTAAAATCTAAGACAGCTGAAGAAATAGCATATCACCTTCTTCAAATATTTTTAACATTTGGTGCCCGAACTATATTGCATTCAGATAATGGTAGGGAATTTAATTTCAGAATTAATTCGGAAGTGTACTACCACCAATTAGAAAAACGGAATGATTCCATCACACAAGCGGCCAGAATTGATTAACAGAAAAGACATAATGTTTCATCATGACAATACCGAACTTCATACAAGTTTGGGCTTGCCCAGAAGCTGTTACAGATTGGATGGGATATGCTACCATATTCACCATATCTGGTACCTTCCAATTATTACTTAAAACGGTCTTTACACTGCAAAACACTTAGTATAGTTTAACTGAGAATGTCAAAAATCACTTGGGTCAGTTTTTGCAAGCATTAAATGAGAATGTCAAAAATCACTTGTTTCAATTTTTTTGCAAGAAAAGTTCAGAAATTCTATGAGCATGGAATCATGCTACTACCAGAAAGAAGGCAACATGTGTTGGACAAATGGTCAATATATAATTAAATAAAATATTTATATACTATAAAAAAACAATATATAATTAAATAAAATATTTATATACTATAAAAAAATTGTCGTACATTTTCATGGAAAAACGAAATTACTTTCCGAACAACCCAATAGTTTACAATACATTTATTCAATCAGAAAAATGAATTTGAAAGAATATTAATTAATAAATACATGTTTACCTTTTGTAAAAAAATGACAAAAGTAACACCAATTGAAAGTTTATGCATTTTATATAAAAATTTTCCCAAAAAGTATAGTTCAATCTCATGTCATTTCAGATATTCAAAATTCGATGAATTTACTGTCTTCTCTTCTAGTTATCATTTCATAATAAGGAAAAAAATATCAAATCTTTCTAGAATTGTCTATTTGCTCTTTCCCTTACTAGTTTCACTTGTATTTGATGCTATTTAATATACTATTGCGCATTCTTATAATCTTTTTCATTGCTTAATTATATATAAAAGAATAACAAATCGATATAGTTCATTAGCAATGTATATGTAGAATTACAAATGCTTCATTTAACCCAATAATATGTACTTGAAAAATGCCTGGCTTCCGTTTGTAACAATCATTTACTTCTCATTAATTCTTCACAAGATCACTAATATCAAATGGAATTTTTTGCAAAAAGTAAGCTTTTTGGCTTTAAAATTTTTGGTTACACTATAATCAAGACATATATGGGCATTTTTGCTATATGCTAGAATTTTTTAAGCTGAAATCTAGCTAATTTAACACTTTTATTAAGAAAAATTTATGTAATCAAAATAAATACTAAATATTGAGGTAATTTTGATTTTGTTTATTATTATTATATTACTCTTGTTTATATTATATTGTTTATTAAATGGCATTTCAAAATATTTAAATGAAAAGCGAGTGACATTTTTGGGACATAATTTCTCCATTTCAATTAATGATAATTTTATTGCCAAATTATGCAAATTCAATTAATGAGTATTTTTCAGGAACACATTGCAGCCAATTGGAAAAGAGTGTAATTATCTCTGCAATACTATATATAATACAACAACAAATGTTATATTATATTGTTACAATAACCATAGCTTTTATATATCAATGCTAATGACAACAATAGACTTACTTCCAGAAAATGATAACATAAGTGATGCACCTCAAGACTCTCAGATATAATTTGAGTGGGGGCCAGCTTAGGGCAAATCATGTTCTCACTGTCCATACTGGTTGGAATGAGCTTGCAGCATGACATTACATAAGGCACTAACATCTTTTTTATTCCTAAAGGGACAGCCTGGCAGTCAATATGCAAACTAGCACTGAGTAATCACTACTGGCTGAATTGCAGACCCAGCTACTATACAGATCACAAAGAACTACCATTGTGGAACAGACTATGATCTGTGTGTGTTTAGGTAAATCTAACTATACAAGTAAATCCAATAAAGGTGGTGTTTGTTCAGAGTTGTTGAGTGCTTTACTGTGGAGTTTAAGCAGGGATCATGCTAATGTAAAGTATGGACACACTATCAAATCATGTTAATTGTAGTGGGTCATTTACCAGGCAATTGCACACATTCAGCATCCTCCTTTAAGAATAAAACAGTGTTAGTCCTATGTATGTAACATATTGGAAGTTTATCCTAGCCAGTATGGGCAGAGGGCATGTTGAAGATATGATATATAAAAAGCATCCTTCTTTGTGTCTGATTTGTGTAGTTTTGTATTCTTTATGTTTATTAAGATAATGTCCTAGTAAAATTTAGTTGTGAAAAATCTATAAATTTTAAGTATTTCCAACTTCCATTCAAATTCAACATACAGCAGTGTATGTATAAGAAATATGTCATTACCAAATTGCTTTTTGAAAGTTCTAAACTGATCGTTGATAAAATGATTAGCATAAAAATAATCAAAGTAAAAGTGATCTTGCAAATATGCTTTAATTCCCAGAATAATTTATAGGAAGTAATTATGATTTTCCATTTGAATTGCAAAGAAGATTGATTTCAAATATTAGTTTCACTGGAAACTCAATACCAATCTTTAGATTCAATTACATTTTACTTAAAAGAATATATTTTCTTTTAAGTCAATTATATACAAGTAGTCCTCAACTTATGATTACAACTTATGGCAGGGTTCAGTTTGGACCCCACAAGTTGGGGAAAATATATACATGTAAATTATTCCGAGAATTAAAGTGTATTTGCAAGTTTGATTCACTTTTATTTTGATTACTTTTATGCTAATCATTTTATCAACAAAATTAATTTAAAACTTTTATAAGCAATTTGGTGATGCCATATTTCTTAGCAGAATTACAATCAATCTGCATTTTAAATTCTGTGAGGTCTCTACTGATGGCCTACCTGTGGTCTGTGGAGTGAGTAAGGAAAGGTAATGAGATTTAGACAATGACGACACAGAGACTATGTTTGTAACAATAAACAACTTTCTTTATTGAAGAAAGAGAACTTTACAATATTTAGAACCCAACAATCATTGTCGGAAGGACAAATACCTTGTAATGAGGTCGGTCAATCGGTCTTATGAAGGTTTAATGGTCCCTCGATGTTACTCCCAAGTCAAAGAGGATTCCTTTGCTCATGTTGGGGAAGTCTTTGTCTTCGAGGAGAGAAAAATTCACTATCTTCTTGGGCAATTGTAATTATCAGAATAATTATTATTCACTCGTGGGAGAAAACTTTTCTTGTCTGTGCAGGGCGAAATCCAACTTGATTGACAATGGGCGATATCTGTGTTGTTCTCCTTCTGTCTCTCCTTGTCTTCTCTCTTTCTCTTCCTGATGCGGGTGGCCAATCCCCTTTTAAATTTCTCCGAGCCTGGGATGGAATTCTCGGACCTCGATGCTTTCTGGCTATTGTCTATTATTTTCTTCTGTAGGTGGGGTCTACTGCATTAGTCCCTGGACACCTGCACAAGCATGATCCTTCGCCCATGATATGTAATCTCTTTTTTTTTGTTTTGAGATTTACGAAGCTAGGGACAAAGTTTCGCGGAAGACAGTGTAACTCGGTCAATGCTTAACTTTCCTTTTTAATCTTAGTTCTTTATTCCTTTTTTTCAGTTGTGGAGGACAGAGCACATCAGGCCAGCTGTGGGATAAACACAACTGATGGTGGTCTATTCTTTAAAGTGCACTCCTGGTTGAGTTATGATGAAAAGTGGAGTGACATTCTATAGCATGCCCGAATTCAGTGTCTCCACAATTCAATTTTAGTAGGAATCTCAATAATTTCTATTGAATTTAAATACTCAAATGAGTAGCAAGAAACAGCAGTGTCAGTAAACTCCTTTGGTGCCTTTGATATCTATATAAATCACAGAAGTGGAACAAAAAACAATAAAAAAACAAGTTAAATTCAATCCTAATTTTATTAATCAAGCTTTTGCATATCAATTTTTTTATGGTGCATTTATTCAAAATATACCCTTTTGATGGCAGTTCTTAAATTTTTTTAGTTGCTGAAATATTTTTTAAATTACATGTAAACATTGTTTATATTTGAACACTTGACAGAATTTGGATTTTGTATCCCATACAGTTGATTTTATAGTCTAATTTATCAAAGTTATTCCAATCAAGGGATTTGATAAATGATATTTTTGAAATTTTTGGAGAAAATCAAAGTTTTCATAAAATGAACTGTAAAATACTAAAAATTAAAAAAATAATGTAGATAATAAGAAAATATTGATTAATTCTGTTAAATTAAAATATTTCTTAAGTATTCATTTTTTGTTACAATTTCATCAAAATTTAGGAGAAAATCATGAAAAAAGTAAACATCTTGGAGGCATTTAAAGAGATGTGACACTTTTATTGTTTTACAGCAGCCAGTTACTTTCCAGGAAATTGCAGCCAAGGTGGCATCAGCATGATTTTACGATTTAATAATCGATTTGTCATCTGTATTTATAATCGAGCTGCAGCTTTTTACTATAATTACCAGAATTTTTTAATTAAAGTAATTTTTAATATTACGTTAAATTACCACACGTTTTCTTCCCTTAATTAAATGAAATTTTATATTCTGTAAATGCAAATTTGAGCAATCAGCCAGCGAATTTAAACATTACGCGCTCTACTTGATTCGATTGGTCGTTATTTACTACATTGCCATTTGTTAATTTTTACTTAATATTTGACAACTACAAAATTTATTTCACGAAATAAAATAACTAAAATGTAAATTCAATAAAGATATTTGCATGAAAAGTTTCTAAGTGGTATAAAATTTAGAAATTTTAAATAACGTTTAACAATAATAACTACGTCACAAATTTTATGCGGGTTATTGAATCTAAGTAGTCCATCGATATCGATTGATCGTGTTAGAACTTGTCGAGGAACTTGCGAAGTTTTGCTGGTTCGTCGAGACTGGTAAGTAGGAAATATCTGAATAAATATTAGAAAAAAAAAAAATTATATTATTGTTATTCGCGCTTAAAGTGTAATTATTTGTGAAAGAAGGAACTAATTAGTACAATGATTGTCGATATTTTTCTTACATCATCTTGGAGATAATTTCGCAACATTTTCTATAATATATTGCAGTGAACACTGTGAATGTATTTTTTTAAATTAAGCGTTGGTCCTTGTTTATTTGAATGGTTATTCATGACCTTATTCTAAAAAAGAAAAAGGACAATTGCTAGATTTTTTTCAGAAAAGAAAAACGAGATACGATTTACCCGAATTTATAGAAATTTTTTGCATTAATTCTAAGGTTAAATAAATCTCTAATCGGCAGAAAATAGCAAAATTTTTTTTCTAACGAAACTTTTTATTTTTTACAAGGAAGTTTGATACTTTCAGGTGATATCAGAACGTAATTAACGAAAATATAAAATTATAAGACTACAGAATTAGTTGATAAAAGATCAACTATGTCTGTTATGACTTCTATTGTCCCCTCGTCACTTCTGATGAGGTGGCAATAGAAGACATCCTTTATCAATTAGCGATAAAAGTAATAATACGACAATAATGAATGACTCAGTCTGATATTTATAGAATGTTTCAAATACTGAAGTCACCTATTCATTGTTTACAATATTTAAAACAAAAAATATATAAAAACTAATTTCATGAAAATGGGAAATCACTGGTAGGATTCTACTTTGACAGCCTCGAATTTTCGCGGCGTCACGTGCACATATTAAATGATATGATCATGTCATATAACATGGAGTATATGATGTCATTCACATATATTTTTATCGAACACGATAAAGTGACAGGCATTAAGGCGCGCTATAACGCGACTTATTCATAGACTGATCGCACTAAGGTCAGACGCGAAAACGACAGGTAGTCAAAGTAGAATCCTACCGAAAGGGTAATATCAATGTATTTCAGTTTTGATGTCATATTTAATTATTGATGTTACTAGTTGCCAAAATATCACACTCGAAAATCAAGCAGCATTTTTTTTTTTTTTTTTTTTTTTTTTTTTTTTTTTTTTTTTTTTTTTTTTTTTTTTTTTTTTTTTTTTTTTTTTTTTTTTTTTTTTCAAAGCCTGTGGCCCTAGTATGTACTATACATACTAGGGCCATAGGCTTTAGGACTGCGGACTGCAGGGCGGATAATTTTGGTTTGCAGGCCATGGATTGCCGATAATCTAAAGCAGCATATTTATTATAAGTGAAGATTGGATATGCTGGCATATTTTTAGCATTCAAATCATTTTGAATGAATGCTTAAATATACTTTAGCACTCATCCAAATTTGTAGTTGTACCCAAGTAAGAAATATCTATAGGAGCATCCATAAAATTCGTCCCACTGTTAAAAAGAAAAGTGTAAATTTGTGAGGATAGATGATATAGGGAAGAGTATCTTGCATATTGTGATATCATGCTCTAAAAATAATTGATTTTTACATTTTTAATTTTATTTTATTTAAGCTTAATTTTTCGAAAAATTAAGATCAAGGTATTATTTGTAGACATGATTTATAATGAACTACCTAGTTCAAACTGTCGATGGTTCAAACACATTACATTGTTGTTTGAAGGTTTATTTGCATTATTAAAATTTCCTATTACAATAGTCCTGATTATAAGTTAATATGCAATGAAGATGGCTCAGTTAACAGGGAAGGTTTGGTAAATTATTATTAAATTAGATTTGAATACATTAATGAGATGATTTAAATTTTATTTTCAGGTTAGACCTGCTTTTCTAATATAACAGCTTTTATTGTATAATTTAAAAGCAACTTGTCATTCTGTGTTGATTTTTTTTCATAATAAAATTATTTTAAATTTTATTTACAACTATTTTATTATATAATTATAAATCATTATAACTATTTCATTATTAAAATTACAAATAAAAAATTCAACATCAGGTCAACAATTCTTATCAGAATTCAGAACTTCTGTTAATTGGGACTCTACTATAATTAATTTGTTTGTTGATCTTAAGTATCATATTATGTGAAATATTATAATTCCATGGAATGTTGTCTCATTTTCAATCAGAATACAATATCACTATATAACATTTGTGCATGTACAATCATTGTAGTCATATAACATCAGTAGTTTTTAAATCAAGCATTTTCGTTAAAAAATTTTTTTCAACTTAAATAAAATTCAGTTTTCCTCAAGTTACAAAGAATATAATTTGAAGTGATGTACATTCTACAACAAATAGTTAAATAAAAATGACTAGATCTTCATATGGCTAAATTAATACAATATCACTATATAACATTTGTGCATGTACAATCATTGTAGTCATATAACATCATTAGTTTTTAAATCAAGCATTTTTGTTAAAAAATTTTTTTCAACTTAAGTAAAATTCAGTTTTGCTCAAGTTACAAAGAATATAATTTGAAGTGATGTACTGTACATCCTACAACAGATATAGTTAAATAAAAATGACTAGATCTTCATATGGCTAAAATATAACTGTAGGTAATTTTACATAATACTCTAAATACATTTTGCCACAAATAAGTGAATTTGCACATATTGATTTCATGAATATGAAAGGTTTTACAATATAATAATTTTCAAATTTTTATTTTTAGAAAAAATGGCATTATATATACAATATCTAATAAAATATAAAGTTGAAAGATCAAATATGTTAAAAGCACAGGAGGAGGAAAAAGAGAGAAGACTAAAGGAAGAAGAAGAGAAAGAAATGAGTAAACCAGGAGTAGTAAGTCTTATATTCTTGTATTTTTTAAATGTTATGATGGATTTATGTTTATTATTTTGAGTTTTAGCTTAGATTTGCAGAACAAGTTAGAAGAGAGAATAACAGAAATCATGAAAGTACTTCAGGTAATCGTCATTAAAATTCTAAAACAATATGTAGTTTTTGTATAGTTTGAATAATCCATACTAAACATGTAGTGAAACTTATAACTAAACTTATTAACACCACATGACAAACCAGGGCAGGATTTATGTATAAGCTAGACAAGATATTGCTTAGGACTCTCATCACCAGGAATCTCTGCCTCAGATAGAGGGGAGTTACAATGAACATCATGTAAGTTATTCAACACTATCCTTTTTCCTTAGACTATCCCATTTAGAATAAACTTATTTACAGGTATCTTTTGTAAACAATTAATATACAGGGTGTCCGAAAAGTCTTTCCCTGATTACAAAAATTTCTAACTCAGGCTAGAAGGAAGATACAAATATGAAACTTGTGTCGAATTGTTGACAAACTAGCAAAGTTTTTTTTCATACATCAGTAAACTTATGAAAGTTTTTTCTGTTTTAGGTTCGCAGTACGTAAGTAGTGGATGAGGTGCAGTGCCCAAGAAGCCATGTTCACCAATCAGGAGAAGGCACAGTGTGTCCTGTGGTACCATGAGACACGATCATCAACCACAGTGCAGAGACACTTCCAGACAACATTTGGAAGGAATCCACCTGATGTCAAGAGCATTAAAGCCTGGTATGAGAAGTTCAAGAACACAGGATCGGTTGCTGACCTTCCGAGGTCTGGTCGACCAAGAACCTCAGCAGACAGGGTAGAAGCTGTGAGGCAGTCCTTTCTGCGAAGTCCGAAGAAATCGGTGCGCATGGCCTCACGTGAATTACAGATGCCAAAAAGTTCTCTCCATGACATTTTACACAAACGTTTAATGTTTCGTGCATACAAAGTGCAAATC
>AYEL01081567.1:0-51775 GCA_000484575.1 Olivierus martensii | reverse complement strand
ATTTAACTTTTTATATTAAGCTAACTATTAATAATTCAATTTCCATTAAAGAAAAATGAAAATCTAGTGATCTCATGGGATTGCTGGAAGTTAAAATGAGTTTTATTTTGGCTTTAGGATTAGCAGAAAATCCAATCACCTATTAATAATGAAGATGTACTGTTTAAAATTACCATATTAATAAAAATGTTAACTGTTTATTTTTTCCAATTTTAGGGAATGATGATTTATCAGGACTGGATTTATTACATTATTTAAGAAATCAGAGAATGAAAGCTTTCAAAAAAGAGAAGGAATTAAAACAAAAAATAAAAGAAGTAGAAAGAAAACTTCCAACATCTGTAAGTGTTAATTTAGTTATAACTATTTCATTGTACACTGATTTATAATTCTTTTTATTACAGCTTACAAAAGCTCAGAAAGTATCATTAATAAAAGAAAAATTAAATTTAGAAGGTAATTTTCAATTATATACTTCATTTTTCTTTTATAAGGATAATGTGAATTTAGATTTTAATTCCCAAGTTTTTGGCTTTTTAATATATAAAGAATTTTTCAACTTATTACTGAAAAATATTAAACTTCTTATATATATTTATAAAAAAAAACACATCAAATGGACTTTAAAACTTCAATACTAACTTCTAGAAAACCGAATTTATTTTTGCCAAAATAATTTAGCAGAAAAACATTTTGAGAATTATATAACTCTAGACCAGGGGTGGACAACCTTTATCTGTAAGGGGCCATATAGAAAAATTTTTATGGTGGGCCGTGGGCCAAAACAAAAAACAATTTGTAATAATAGTATTTATTTAAAAAAGAGAAAATACAGACATGTAAGTATACATAGCATTGTATCATTACATCTATAAGGGGCCGTATATTACATCTTATAAGTATTACATCTGTAAGGGGCCGTATAGAAAAATTTATGGTGGGCCGTGGGCCAAAACAAAAAAAAATTTGTAATAATAGTATTTATTTAAAAAAGAGAAGATACAGATATGTAAGTATACATAGCATTGGTATTAGATATAATAAAATAATGTGGCCCATGGGCCGGAGGTTACCCACTCCTACTCTAGACAATATATCATGAAAATTTTATAACTAACAAATAAAACTGCAATGATTGGTGTGTTTATTGCCATCATAATCTTAAATTTAATATTCACTTGGCAGCTCTCAAATTCAAAATATAATGACAAATAGGTTAAATAAGTAATAACTATCATAAATTATAATATAAATATTATTAATATAAAACTTTTGGAATGCTTTTAATATTAATAGGTTTAATGGCAGAGAGTTTTTTAAATTAAAAAAATCAATAAAAAATGTGTACATTGGAATTAGAAATGAGTTTGATTTACAAATTTTCACTTAATGATAAAAATATTATTAATATAAAACTTTTGGAATGCTTTTAATATTAATAGGTTTAATGGCAGTGTTTTTTTTAAATTAAAAAAATCAATAAAAAATGTTTACATTGGAATTAGAAATGAGTTTGATTTACAAATTTTCACTTAATGACAATTTTTAATGTGTCAAACTACTATACACTAATGGAGCATTTTATTAAATGATAAACTTGAGTGTTAGACATGGAATCAGCTCCTGGCTTAAGCAACTAGGTAGAAATCAAAGAGAGGCCTCCTCCTCTTCAAAATCTCCTCATAAAGCAAGCATTAGGTTAGTTTCTTATTTAATTGTTGCTTCTCTCTTCTTATTCAAATCGGGCCTCAAAAATCTTTAATACCAACTTCAGTGATTTAAAGCTTCAGTCCAACATTGATAATTTTAAGATGACTGTTCAAAATTTTAAAATAATCATTTAATAATAGGATAATAAACCTCACTCTTAATAGGTAACAACCCTTGGCTAATAAGGAATTTTTTAATTTATTGTATGATTGGCT
Organism: Olivierus martensii; assembly: GCA_000484575.1. Lineage (NCBI taxonomy): Eukaryota > Metazoa > Arthropoda > Arachnida > Scorpiones > Buthidae > Olivierus > Olivierus martensii. The sequence continues at coordinate 49,850 of AYEL01081567.1, read as the reverse complement.
CTTGAAATATTTTGTAGATATGCATTTACCTATATTAGTGCATATAAAAAACAATCTGAATTAACCATTAAAGTTTATTATTAGCAGATATGTTGAGTTGATTTTAATATTGTAGTAATAAATAGAGATTGGAGATAACTAATTTCTAAAATTGTATCCACATAATATTTTAATAAATGGCATAATAAAAACAGATAACAATAGTTTAACTTACAATTTCAATTTTATAATAACTTTAAGCAAAACTCATTTGTTGTTCTTGTTTTTAAGTATTTCAAAAAATTAATTTGTAAAATTTTCAGATTTAGGTAGTTATGAAGAAGATGTGGAAGGTGATCCATTATTAGAATCTTTGTTGTAAGTATAGTTTTTAATATAGCTTTTAATCAAAATTTATTAAATGTGTTAGAACTATATACTGAAAATGTGTTCCAGTATATGGTCTCTTTGCCGATACTGCAGTAAGTTATGTATTTATTAATTTCTGGGACTTGACAGAAATCAAGACAAAAATAAATATAATGAAATTGTCTTTTAATATTCTTCAAAATAAAAATCTTCTGCTTCTATACATTTTATCCATCTTTTTTCCATTTTCAAAATGTTTTAAAATTACTTTCTTTTGATATCATAAAATTTTTTTCCTTAGAATTAGAAGTCATACAGAAGGAAAAAATTTCCTTCTGCATGATTTTCTTCCTTTTTGAGAGATTCTTTTTTATAAATACTGAAATAGTGATTTACTTCAATATTTAGAAATAGGTAGTTGAGGGAGCAATATCTGGAGAATAGGGTGATGGACATATTAAAGTTTTAAATTGCTTCCACTTAAATTCAAATAAAAATATTATACAGCAAGCACTTTTCTCAATATAGATTAATTTATTAACTTATAACTAAAACAATTTTTGGCATATAGCCATCATGAGATTACACAATGGAACAATGTTATAATCGAATTTTTTGTTAATTATAACATTCTGTTCAATTGTGTAACCTCATAATGGCTATATGCCAAAAATTGTTAGTTTAATAATTAATTTTTAATAATTTATACAATGTTATAATCGAATTTTTTGTTAATTATAACATTCTGTTCAATTGTGTAACCTCATGATGGCTATATGCCAAAAATTGTTAGTTATAAATTATTAAAAATTAATTATTAATCTACACTGTGAAAAGTGCTTGCTGTATAGTGTTTTTATTTGAATAGGGTGATTTTAAGATTTAATGCAAATGAACCATATGATCAAACTATATGTAATGTAAATTAAAGCAGGCAATCAATCTAAATAGACAGACAAATGATATTTGCTTGCTTTTATTGCCATGTTAAATATTAATCGAACCATATGATCAAACTATATGTAATGTAAATTAAAGCAGGCAATCAATCTAAATAGACAAATGATATTTGCTTGCTTTTGTTGCCATGTTAAATATTAATCTAATTTTCTATTAATTTTTTTACAATCCCAGAAATTAATGAAGACACTTTTTTGTATATACTGTATAATCGAATAGTTATTTTTGACTATGGTTGATTGTTAGTTAAATTTATTTCTTATTAGAAGAATTATATAAATATTAATCAATCTAATTTTCTATTAATTTTTTTACAATCCCAGAAATTAATGAAGACACTTTTTTGTATATACTGTATAATCGAATAGTTATTTTTGACTATGGTTGATTGTTAGTTTATAATTCTTCTAATAAGAAATAAATTTAATGTGTAAAAACTATTATAATTTGTATTAGAGTACAGTATTTCTATTTTTAATTATAAAATTAATTGTTCAATGCTAATCTTATCATATATTAATACTGAAAGAAGATGAATATGTCAAATAAAATTTATGGCTAAAAACTTGTCTCTTTTTGTAGGTGTACATCTCTTTCTCAATATTTAAACACTGTTGGATCACAAGATTAAATGGATTAAATGCTTTCAGAAAAAATGGAATTTAGGATTGGAAGTTTCAAATTTATGCATTTTTTTTTTGTTTTTTGATTACTGAAATTATTTCATCTTTATAAAAATAGCATACTACTATCAGAATATATATTAAAAAGAATTGAAACATTATAATTTATATGAAGTGATTAAAATTTCTAAAAATATGTTGACTTTTTTTAAATTTATTTTGTTGTTAGTCAAAAATAAAACTAAATTCTGCTTTAAAAATATACTACATAGTCACAAATGATTATTCTTTTGGTAACTTAAATTTAAATTCATTTCTTAGTTTACTGAAGTAAATACCAGATGCTATGAATATTTTTTATTTGTTAATCTTATAAATGTAGAAGTCTGAAAAACCTGCACCATATTGAAATATATGATCCTTTTAAAGATTAAAATCATTAAAGAATTATATCCTGGTAAGGTCACAATCTGTAGATTTCATGATACCTGCAATATTTTTCTTCAGATATGAGGCACTATCAGAGCCGATATTAGAGGATTGGTGAGTGGGTGGTCGTTCAGGTCCGTTAGTTTGAAAGTGCCATGAAAGTATTCATCTCTATAAAAGGTCCATAACCGAAAATCGTACTGGGACTAAGGAGGAAATAAATAAACTTTTATACGTAGTTGCAACACAAATGCAGTACAATAGGTAAATAATCAATTGCTGCTTTATTTTATCCATAGCATTGGCTAACATTCTGTCGGATATGTCAATACATCTTTCCGCAGTGAGGAACATTCAACTTTGATTTATTTTACTCTACAGTTGTAAAAATAAATATGCAGCTGTTTGCACAATGAGGACTTTGACCACAGACCATCTCGCTTTTTTTGAAATGTATAATTTTTTCCCGCCCATTCCATATATTTTTAACATTGTTACCCTACAACTATGTTTAGACGATGCCTCTCTGCATGCAACGTTGTATGCAGAATGACTCATACCTCAATATGCAACATACGCATGAGGCATGCAACTTGCCCCCTTCGTGTTCACACGTGGAGGATATATAGCAGACAATATCGACAGGAAAAGGGTTATCATTTCAAATGACCGAAGGAAAAGAAGAAAAAAGAAAGTGATTTCACTCTCAAATATTTCGATCGAAGCGCTAATAACATCAGTATTTTGAATCAATTCAGGTTACAGTTTTTTTTCAAAAAATTTACTAGAATGACTTGACGACGATAAATTTAATTTCTTCAATAAATTGAAGTGTTTTTTTTCTCAACTCAATCCATAAAGCAAAGGAAAATTTTCCAAAAAAGTTTAAAAATAATAAAACAGCAAGATGTTGCATGACAAGTTGCACGTGTAACCCAACTAGGATGGGGAACACATGCGCCTAGTATTGCAACAGATTTTGAGGCATGCGCCTTTGCATGCCTTCTCGTACGCCTAGTTGCATGAAAAGTTGCACCGTCTAAATGTAGCTTAAAGATGCTTAATTCATTATTTCGTAGTTTGTTCCAAAATTAGATACTGTATTTGAATTTTAATTTTTTGTTGTTTCTTATATTGAAATAATTGACAGATTTACATTTAAAAATTTTGATAATTGAAATTTATCATACTGTAAACTTATGAATGGATTAATGAAAGGAGTGGCATTTCGATAATGCTTATCTTGGTTAGGGAAGGTTAGGTTTGATTAAGCCGTTATATCCTCATGGGATATTCTGTATCTGGCGGCCGCCACTTAGAGCCCATCACTGGCTGATAGACTCGAACCATGATGAGATCAACCGTATCGTTGAAGGATAGGGTTCAATGCGCTGGGCCCGGATCCCTCCTGAAAAACTGGAGGTTTGGGACCAGGATCCTTCAGGGTGGAAGTCATAACTTTACCACGGCGGCCATCCGGCCGACCTTATTATCTTGTACTTCATAATTATGAATATAGTCGCCAAAACAATAATACAGTACTATAATTCATAGAACGTACACGTTTCTTTTTGACAGTATTAGGTGCTTTCACGGCAAATAGTCTCGTAACTTCTATTTTCTAACTTGATGATGATCAGCATTTTGAATACTGTGTACAGTATTTTATTGATATCTTTTTAATATCTGAATTCGAGAATATTGAAGGGCTACTGTACAGTTTTTATCAATAACAGATTGAGAAATGCCATTGGCATTATCTAATAAACAGTAGATAAATACAGGCTATTTACCCGTGGAAAGGTCCTGATTACTGTATAAAGTTGTTGGTCGAAATGGGTTGATCCCAGATTAGGTAAAAGTCGGGTTTACGTGTGGACGACAATCTGGCAACGCGAAGCGCGGTGTTGTGTCCAGTCAATTCTCTAATAATAGTTTTTTGGAGTGAATCTTTAAACACAACGGAATTGTCGATTCGTATTTTATACACTAGTCAGTGGGCGGCGAATCTTCTATTCTCTAATCATCTTAATGTATACAGATGGCGCCACGCGACGCCGCGCTTCTCGCCCACACGTAAAGCCGACTTTTACCCCAGATTACCCAAGTAAATTTATCAAATGGTAGAGCTTCCTTGATTAAATGGTGAGCAGTCCTTGTTAGACACTGGAATGCTTCACCGGATTAAAAGCAGAATATTAACCATATGTAGTACCATAAACATTTAGATAGAAGATGGCAAACTTTTAAAATTAGGTTAGCGTCAGTTAATATTGTGTAGTGGTATAATTATACTACAGCTTTAAGTATATTAATTAGTTTTCCTTTTAAAGGAATTAACTAGGACTTAAATATTTTTGATTCTGTCTTGAAATTTATCATACCAATTATGAAAATTTGTGAAATCAAAAAAAAATATTATTTCATCGAAATTGATTTAAGGAATATGAGGTATAGAAATTTTGCTAAAATAAATTATATCTTGTTAATAAACACCGCCAGATGGCGTATGTATCTTTGCCTCTGAATAAAATCTTTTTTTCCACTACATGATGATGTTTTATCCATGGTTTTCTTTCCCTCAAATTATTCACTGCACTCTAACATAAAATTTTCAATGGTTAACTAATAAATTGAAAAATACATATCGAGTTTGATATTTTTTTATATTATAATCCGTATAAACTGCAATGACATTTTAAACACTACATGTGTAACAAATAAGCACAACAAGTATATACTAACAACGAGCATCTTGTATTGATAGCAAAACAAAAAATGGATGAAAATTTTTCTGATAATTTTAGAATTACAAGAATGCTAATGAGCAAAATAAAAGCGAGTGAAAACGCTAGATCAAGAAAGGGATTCGAAGAAAAATGTTTGGATTTATTTCTCAAATATGCCTCCGTTGATGATCCAAATATTATCAATTTGGAAGAATTGAGAAATTTGATTAGAGATATGAAGATTTTGGAGAAGTCGGAACACATCAAAGATCTGATTAATGGATGGAGAGAGATAGCAAAGGATAAGAAATATCTGTCCAGAGAAGATTGGATGATGGGAATGAATTACTTGAGAAGATATCAACTTCAATTTGCGAACTATGAGAGATCACATAAAAGAATTGGATTATCCCGACGATTTCAGCCAGTTCTTCGCTTTAGATGTCACTCAGTTATTTCAAGAGCACGACATACAGAACAGCAATGCCATGGAGCTATTATGCATAATATACAGCGACTGCTTCCTTTTTAAAGATTTACTCAAGAATTTGAAAAAATCGAGTAGATTTTGCCAGCTTCCTACTGCGCAGACTGGGGAAATCTGTGGAGATGGCTCCATTAATCCGGATTTGCTTGAATGGTTCTCAAGCATGATTTGCCAATATGAAGATTAATATGGAAACACATTTTTCGGGAATCAGTTTCAGCTATGAAAAAATAAAAATTTTTAAATATCATCATCATGGCATTCAAAATATTTTCTGGAGTCAGTATAAGATTATACACTTTAATCAATTAAATTAAACTCTGGAATTTAAAATTTGAAAGAGCATATTCTATAGTTATTTAAGTTTTTTTTATACAGTACTGTGTATAATTTATATTTCTAAATATTTTACCAACCCTATAAAATAAATACTATATATCGATTAAAACTTGGAAATAAAAACATGATAGCAGATAGATTTTTTTATCTATGGCCTGTCGACTGACCTCTTAGAGGGATCGACTGGCCGGATCGTCATGTGATAAATCATTTGCTTATCATATTGAAGAATCCGGATTCAATTTCTCGTTACACATCTCCAGTTTTTCAGAACAGATCCGAGTCCTGACCGCTGATTTCAAGAGAGATCCATCGGGCCATTAACCCCAACTAAGGATGCTGGAGAGCTTATGGTAGAGATCAACCAGAAGTTGCTGCAAATAAAGTATAACTCACAGGGTATAACTTATATGCAACATGGTTGCTTAACTAAAAGTAGTTAATCTTCATGGGGTCAAGTGGAAATTTTCGAAATGGGAGATCCAAAAATTGGGCACGTAGAAACATTTAGCTTTCCACACTGTGTGGCTCGGATTTAGGTGCTATTCTTGAAAAATTTATTCCTGAGGTCCTGACCACAGATTACTAATACAGATGGGACACTTAGCTAAAAACAAGGAAATTTCAGTACCACAGCGCCTCTCAGTTAGTTGATTGTGTATTTTTTCTTGAATGTAAAAATTTTATAATTTTTCAAGACATTGAGCAGTATTAATATTTCCAAAGTCATTTAAATAATAAAGGATATTTTATTATTTTAAAATATAGAACTATATTGAATAATAATATTACGTAGTAATCTGTTTCCCATAAGCAGCTTTCGTTTCTAGTAGCCATCTTGTTTTCTTAAGACGTTTGATCGTAGCTCGTGGATCGAAGTTAACGTTAGTTATTTATAAAAGGTATTTAGTATAGAGTGGAATTTATGGGTCATATCCTCCATATTAACAGGAAGAAGAAGAAGATTGGAATTTATATTATTATACAACGTATTTTCTATTGAGTGAGAGAACTCATCCGCTTAGGCTTAGTAAATGTACTGTATATTAGTTATTTTGAAATGTTTTCATTATTATTATTTAATATCATTAATATATTTTTGATATATAACTTCAGTTTGTACAAATATAAATTTTCAATAAAATTATATTAATATAATATACGTTGTTTTCTGAAGCTTGAAAATAGAATATATTTATATAAACACACAGGTTTCATTAATGTTTAACAATTCGGAAAGAAATTGTTATCAAATTTGTATTGTAAATATTTCGAATGTATAAAGTCTAAAACACGATTAAAAATCAACGTTTTGTTTTTAAAAATACATTTAACTTCTTAAAATCGGAAATAAATCAAGAAAGTAGTATTCACAATAACGATTACTGTATATAGGAAGTACAGCCATTTTTGTGATGTCATATCCTGGCTTTGTTGATGACGTTTAACTGTTAGTAGCACCATCTATGTTACGTTCTAAAGAAGTAATATGATTGGTCCTTTATATGGCTACGTCATTTTGAAAAGTTACCATTGAAAGTATAGGAAGTGTCCCATCTGTATTAGTAATCTGTGGTCCTGACTAAACTCGTTGATCCCCGTCTTCCATAATCCGGCTGACTCCTCTATTGATGGGTAGGCAGTGGCGTAGCGAGGGGAGGGCAAGGGGGTCTATCATGCCCCGGGCGCCAAATTCTTATTACGAGTATATTCTATATATTATATATGTTTTTCGGGGATGCGCCAAAAAATAATCGTGCCCCGGGCCCCCAGTTATGCCAGTTATGCTTGCTACGCCACTGTGGGTAGGGTCTCTTTCGACCTGATACTTAGTACTTTTACTGAATGAAAGGTGATGGCATTTGATGACAAAAATGAACCCGAATCCTCCAGGATGGAATCACCGCACACGCTCAGTATGACTATTTGTCCAACTATAGTTAGGCTTTGGCTTGGCACCTGGAATAATTTCAATTCTGATCCATCAATATTTAGGAGGGGTTTGACCGTGACCCGTATAATTCCTATTTAATCTGAAGGTTGATTCACCATAAGTATGGAAGAGCATTTGAATGGCTCATTTTAAATAACTGCCATTTAATCAGCGGCCTAAAATAAACAAAAAAGCTAAAATCCATGATGGAATCAATAGCTCAAATCTTAATTCCTCTGAAAAAGCTAGAAATATGGGTAACCAGTGGTGAGTTATGAAAATTAATCAGCGGCCTAAAATAAACAAAAAAGCTAAAATCCATGATGGAATCAATAGCTCAAGTCTTAATTCCTCCTGAAAAAGCTAGAAATATGGGTAACCAGTGGTGAGCTATGAAAATTTTAACAAAGAGCCCGCACTTTATCTTATAAAAACAAAATATCAAATTTTAATTAAATGCTTTACTTTTTACAGAAACAGAAAATACAAATAATTGCGTATGCACAAGAAAACATTTTAAAATAAAAAAATCTTTAAAATTTAAAAAATAAAAAAAAACAAAATATCATAGAAATTATTATACATAAAATAACGAATAAATTTAATTATGCGATACAATTTATACCAGAAGCTGTCACACATTTTCTTCTTTCAAATAAGGAGGTTCTAAAGCCGAGCGATGATTTTTCAAAAGTTTTACATAAGGTTTAGGATTAAATTTTCTTAAAGGTCTCTTCTCTTTAAATTTCAGGTTATCTATAACGCGTTTGACCGAACTTAAACGAAACCAGATGAGACCCTAATTCTCACCCTTCCCACGTTTCAAAAATTCTTTTGCGCGCTAATTCCCTACTCGCCTACCCTGCTTCTGAGTGCATTATCGAGATGTACTGTACAGTACATTTAAATACGCAAATACGAGGAAGTGAAAGATTAACTTAAGTCAAAATAAGATTATGATTCGCAAGATATGTTTTTTTCTTGGAATAAATAAACAAGCAAACAAAAAGAACAAGGAGCTTGCAAATTGGAGACAAATTTAACAAAGAGCTCGCGCGAGCCTCCTAAAGCTCACCACTGTGGGTAACGGCAATTTAATCCCGATTCTCTTGATAACAAACGATGCTTTGTCATTCATTTCACAAATATCTTCCCAAATAAAAAAAAATTGTGTACAAATTCTGTTGCGAATGGCACATCATGAGGATTATGCTCATATATGCCATTCACACGAAACATGCATGGCTCACGCATATCTTTTATATGATGAAATATCTCTTTCATTTTTTTTCTCCTTTAGTTTCTTATAAAAGATATTGCGAATGGCACATCATGAGGATTATGCTCATATATGCCATTCACACGAAACATGCATGGCAAGGTATATAGATATAGCATGCATGGCTCACGCATATCTTTTATATGATGAAATATCTCTCATTTTTTTTTCTCCTTTAGTTTCTTATAAAAGATGATATAGAATGAAATATTAAAAAAATATTCGAAATTTTTTCAGATAATTATTCAGAATTATATCAAATAATGAATACAATAGTGAGCACTTTATAATTAGCATTAATTAAATATTATTGTATTTATAGTAATATTATAAATTTACTTATTGTTAGTTAATATATTAATTGGCAACAGTGTCGCATGCGTAAATTCACTAAGCTGGTTTTAAATTTTCAACATGGCTAAAGGTATCGGAGGTTTGAAGTCTGCGAAGAAAGTAGTTCAAAAAGTAATTCATACAACGCCGATAAAAACTCATATTCCTGCAGGAATGGCTTCGCCTAATCCTCCTTTAGGACCAATGTTAGGCCAGGTATATATAATCTCAAACTTTTAATTAATTAAATTTTTATAATACTGCATGCATGATTTATTTTTTAAACAAACCAAGTTGTGGATAATTATGTAGTAATAATCACTGTATTAAAAATTCTCCCAATCTGATATTCACTTAATTCGACATTCCCAACAACTCTCCCAATCCTGACATTCATCCTCAGCTTTTAATACAGAACTATGTAATGCTTGGCTCATGGAACTATAAAATTAAAATGTATTTGTAGTACATCTACAAATAAATACAACCTATATACTATTAACTTCAAACTAGATGTCATAATCATGTAACAAAGAAACATTACTGTAATCCATATTATAAAATAATTAAATGTAGAATTTTTGTTATACTGACTTGTGAGTAATAAAAAGAATACATTATGGGAAAAGTATAATTTCAACATGCACATCTTTCGTCAATATGTAAAAATAACATTTTGAGTTACAACTTAGATTTAAAATAGACTGAGCTTTTTTATAGTTCTAATTTATGAATTTAATTACTTAATCTCCTACTCAGCTACTCATTAATATTTTTCATTCTCCATTTCTAGGAAACTAAGAGTTTTGAGGGATTATTATTGATCATATTGAAAATCCTATTTTGTTTCTCTGTTTCTAAATATTCAATTACTTTAAGTTCATTATATTGTTTTCATTACTCCACCATTATTTTGGCTTTTTCCATTTTAATTTAAATCTAATTGTAAAACTTAAATTATTTTTAACTATTCACATAATTTTATCTTCTAATCAAATGTTAAGATTACACATTGTCTTATATATTTTTTCTCTTTCCTCATGTGTACATTGGTCAAATTAATATTTATAAAATTTAATATTCAATCTTTTGGCATACTTATTGTTTTTTATGAATTGGTAAATGTTTTTTTTTTGTATAGCTATTTGTTTACATTTTCTTTTCACTATAATTATGATTAAGTCAAAAAGAGTATAGAGCAGTATTGCATTACTTGTTGTTATCTAAGTCATTTAATAAGTAAGCTATGCTTTAAAAATATTTCAAATAAATAATCTAATAAAAAAAAAATATTATGATCTTAATTCTCAAATAAAAAAAAATTTTTTTTAATAAAATGTTGTTAGGCTGTCTACCTATCATTATTCTTTCAGATATAATACTTGAAGACACTTTTTATTAAAATATGTTTTTTGATTTGAGAAATAAGTTTGTTGTTATCTTTTTATTTTGTGATAGTCAAACCGTAATTTTTTACTTATATATTTCATAACAGATTCCATCAAATTATTACTGCTAAGATTGTATTGTTTATTTGGTTATTAATTGAGTTTTGAAATTCAGTTAACAGATTGCTGAAAAAAATATGTAATTACCAAGGAAAGAATTCTGAGAAAGATAATGCTTAATTTATATACAGGTAGTCCTCAACTTTTAACTTTTCAACTTGTATTTGTGGTTTGATGTATAGAAAGCATTCTTTTTTGTCTGATTCTTATATTGTATTCTTTATGTTTATTAAGATAATATATAGTGCCCTAGTAAATATTATTAATAAGAAATCCATAAATTTTGGTCATTTCTGACTTCTGACTTATGAAGACAGGGTTTTAAATTTTGAAACCAAATTCCATTGTAAGTTAAGTATAATTTTAGATTTGTAAATAATAAATTTTTCCAGGAATTTTCTAACTCTGCTTTTTATATCTAATTTTTAAATAAGTCAAGACCTCTATTATTTACTAACTATACTTACTATTTGTCTTCAGTTAGAAGTATTTTATAAAATTGCTAATATTAGAATAATAAGTCAAATAATCATAAATATTTCCATTTATATAATTTAATAAATGTTATACAATATTGTTTTTTTTTTTTTATCTAGAGAGGCCTTAACATTGCACAGTTTTGTAAAGATTTTAATGAAAAAACTCAGCATATTAAAGAAGGAATTCCAGTTCCTTGCAAAATTTCTGTTAATGTAAGTTCTGTCTTAATTTATATATATTTTAAATGAAGATGATTATTCAAACAATATGTTATAATAATAACATATCAAGACTACTGTAGATGCTATTATAATGCTATTCAAAAATGATTATTCTCAAATTACATTATACAGTACAGTAGAAACTTAGTTTAATAACCTAATAAAAGAAAAGCTAACACCTTTGCCATTAACAGAAAAAAAATTCTGTTAATGGTAAAAGTCATCATAGCAAGTGTTTTAAAAATGCAATATTTTAAGTTGCATTTTTGTTAACTTAATAATTATTTTGATATATGTTTATATAAATTTGATTTTATATAATATAAAAAATATAAATAACTGAATTTATATAAAACAATGTAAAAGAAAAATAATAATAAAAAAAATGATCAAAGCTAATTTGAACAGCGATCACGGCAATTAAAAAAGCAAATCTCCAACCACTGCGCTACTGACACATTCAAGAATTAAAAAAGCAAATCTCCAACCACTGCGCTACTGACACATTCGAAAGAAAACTTATCAAAGCTAAGAATTGAACCAGCGATCACGCAATTAAAATGTCTCCAACCACTGCAAGCTAAGAATTGAACCAGCGATCAAGCAATTAAAAAAGCAAATCTCCAACCACTGCGACTAACACATTCGAAATATAATTAAATTTTAGATTATATGAACTCAATATGTCATTCGAGAGTTAATTAAATTTTAGAATATATGAACTCAATACGAAAACTTCGAATTATAATTAAATTTTAGATTATATGAACTCAATACGAAACTTCCAATTAATTAAATTTTAGAATATATGAACTCAATACGAAACTTCTCTCGCGATTTACTCGATCAATGCTTGAGTAAGTGCACTTTATTGCTCACACATTATATTGTCCTAGGGGACTATTACAGGTACTCAATACGAAACTTCTCGTGCGGTTTTCTCGACAATCCTGGAGTAGTGTCAATACGAAACTTCTCGTGCGATTTTCTCGACAATCCTGGAGTAGTGACTTCTATTGTCCTAGGGGACTACTACGTGTGCGCAATTTCAAAAAAATCGGTGACCCGAATGTCTGAACCTCCCCTTGTTAGTCACGAAAGACAGTATCTTCTTAAATGGTCTGGTAAAAAGATATTCTGGTACAGGAAAATGCAATCAAAGATGATAATACTTTAGCCCTGAAAGGACTACACATTCACATAAAATGTGAAGAGAAGTTTCATCTTGACATTATCTACAATTGGGACTATCAGCAATCCCAATTATATGAAGATGTCTTCTAAGATGACAGTGATTCTAACCTTGTAAGGAGCCTTGTGATAATCTTAGCTTCATTTTTATACAATGCAAGCAATTCTTTATTTTAGGACTTTCTTTACAGAGAATTAAAGCTTTTGCTTGCCTTAATCTAGATATAGACCAGCCCTGTAAGGAGCCTTGTGATAATCTTAGCTTCATTTTTATACAATGCAAGCAATTCTTTAATTCTCTGTAAAGAAAGTCCTAAAATAAAGCTTTTGCTTGCCTTAATCTAGATATAGACCAAGGCTGTCCAACCTGCGGGCCACATGCGGCCCACCGTTGTAATGTGGCCCAACATAAAATTGTAAACTTCTTTAAAATATTGAAACTTTTATATACTTAAAGAAATTATTATTATTTAAATACTTATCTACATTTTCTATTTCATCTAAAATATTTCTTATTTCAGTGATTAAAACTTCTTGATCTGCTCAACGATTTTAAAAAAATTTCTGAATGAAAAGTCAACGATTATTATACTATGATATCTTTGCTTATTTGTCATGGTGGATATCATATATTGTGCATTATTTATTAACTGTTTTTTGCTTAACCACTATCTTTTTTTTGTTTTATGCCCCTTTCCAATCAATGAGATTACTAAAGGGCAAAGATAGTTCCAACCATTGGCTGCAACTACACCTGTGGAGGGAGACCGGATGATGAAGGATGGGGATCGCTGGGCCAGTCCCGGAACCCTGAAAAAACTTTTTCAGGAGATGCCAGATGTGGGTGCTCCTGCATGGCACACCACCGCGTTATCGCATGACCATCTGACCACTTAACAACTCGTTGGAATTAGTATATTATATATATATATACTGAATATGTATATAGTATATAGATATAATTGTTAAATTAAAAAAAATATTCAGTTTAAGAATACAAAACATAACTTTAATAATACAATAGAAGAATATTGCAATTACTGTAATATTATGAAAACAAAGAACATTCTTTCAAACTATATAATTAATTTGCTTGAATTCCACAAGGAAATTGTATTCTTGATTGTTTAAATGAATAACTGAAGAGTTGAATAACCAAAACTATTTTTATAATTATCCTGTTTATAAGCTGCATTGCATTATTAATACTTGTAGATTTAAAGCAGAGAGGCATAGTTTTAAAAAAAATATGGATATTATAGTTATATTTTTTTTACCCATAATATACAATTATCTAAGTAAAACACATGAATTATTAACTGTGCTCAACTCTCAGCCTAACCTTCATATCATAACATTGTATTCCTCTTTTATAGCAAAATGCTACATTTGTAAGGGCTAACCTCCTTAAGATAACATTAACATTCTTTTTATGTAAGCATATATGAATGTTGCATAAACACTATTTTATGTTGAAAAAAAAATTTGTTTTAATGCAATGAAACTTAAAGGGAAACCTATGGCCTAATCTTCTATTGTAAAAATATTCCCACAAATATGTGGTATCAGGGAATGTGTGTTAGTTATTGTGCGGCCTAAGACAATTTTTTTCTTCAAATGTGGCCCAAGGAAGCCAAAAGGTTGGGCAGCCCTGGTATAGATCTCCAGTGGGTGATATGCTGAGTTATCAACCAGTCTCTGACAACCTATCCAAATGCATCATATCTGATGCCTGGGGCAAGTTCAAGTCCAATAAAGGGACATGAAAGAGCTAGCTAAACAAGTATTGTAAGCTGCCATTGCCTCCATTACTGAAAAATTACTGATGGCAACTGTAACTACAAATTTCCGTAACTAACACACAGCTAAAATATCCCTGCTACCACATATTTGTGGGAATATTTTTACAATAGAAGATTAGGCCATAGGTTTCCCTTTAAGTTTCATTGCATTAAAACAAATTTTTTTTTCAACATAAAATAGTGTTTATGCAACATTCATATATGCTTACATAAAAAGAATGTTAATGTTATCTTAAGGAGGTTAGCCCTTACAAATGTAGCATTTTGCTATAAAAGAGGAATACAATGTTATGATATGAAGGTTAGGCTGAGAGTTGAGCACAGTTAATAATTCATGTGTTTTACTTAGATAACTGTATATAAACAAATAAAGAATAAAATAAATATACGCTTTTAATTTATAAATGGCATAATGCAAAACAATCAAAATAAAACCCCCAAAAAAAGTGTTTTGTTTCCATTTAAAAACCATGTAAACTGAGTGCTGTGCAAATTGAGGGCTAGGTGTATATAGAGCAGCAGGAAAAGACTATTGCAATTGAAATAATCTGTTTCTGAAATAATAATATGATTTTGCAGTAAAGAGTGATTGTAATTTCAAAACTAAAAAGTTTTCAATTTTTTTGTTTAGTAAATAAATAAAAAAAATTAAAGTTAATAAGATCAGTAAAGAAATAAAGATCAAAAAGATTCCTTTTTTATAATATAAATACAATAAATTTAGTAGAATATTAATAATACAAACTATTTTCACCCGAAAAGATTACAGTATCGTTTAGTACATTAGTTGTTGTACTGGAGTATTATTCTTACCCCTTAATGCAGTGTTTTCCAAACTTTGTATCTGTGCTGCCCCTTTTTCTTAAAAATTCGTACCCACCCTATTTTCATAATAGTCTAATTTTATAAATACTTTCTACTTACAATTTAATGTTACAAAACAATATATCATATTTGTATGCATAAAATTCTTATACATAAAAAAAATATACAGTGAGGTTAATGAACATAATCTGTTCTAAGATAATGTTTGTTATCCAAATTGTTCATTAACCGATCGTCGATTTATCATAGATTTTTATGGGAATTTGATTGATTCATTCTGGAGACCAAAAAAATAAATAAAAAATTATATAATTTCTTACTACATTTATTTATATGTAATAACAATAATATATACATACATAGTCTTGCATTTTCATCTTTATGTTTTTATTCCGATAAAGAATCTGTCCAATATCGATTGCTTTTCTCTTTTCTTCAGGATTTTTTCGGAAGTGATTAATAGCATTGTCGTTGTAGAGATCCCAAGCCTATTGAACTCATCCTGGTATGGGTGTATTCTAAGACCAAAATGTTGTAAAATCTCTCTCTTATCTTCTTTAATAAATTTTTGATTTGTTTTATGTTGTCTCCGAGTTCATTTTAATCGGGAAAATCTACTGTTCTCCCATCCTTACCCACATCCTACCAACGCGAAGGCCTAAGCCTGTCATTCCATTAGGTTAGTTAAGCCACCATATCCTCATGAGATATTTTTATTTGGTGGCACTTACTTATAGAGCTCATCACAGACTGATGGGGTCAACACCCATGATGGGGTCAACCGGATGGTTGAAGTATGAGGTTCAACAAGCCAGGTCCAGACCGTCTGAAAAATTGGAGGAGTGGGATCCAGATCCTCCAGAATGGTAATCCACAGCTTTACCATCTGGCCAACCTGTCAGTCTGCGGGTCCCACAGTTTGTTCTGTGAAGTGTTTATTATCCAAACATAAAAATCTTTCATGAAAGTGTTCATTATCCGAACAGTTCATTAATTGATTACCCACTGTATATTTATTATGGTGTAATAATTTTTAATAAAAATTAAACAAATCTTACAAAAAAAAATGAAAAATTGAATACAGGAATCCCTTGATTAGTGCAGTTAATTAATCCTTGCAATACACCACATATGTCAAAACCATACTAATCAAACTAAAAAACCAATGGGAATAATCACAATGAATCCTGGAAAAAACAATTATAAACATGTATTTTTCCCTCTCTCAAAATGAATCTATATTGCATTATATTTATTTTAAATCATTGAGATAGTATAGGTATTTAAAAATTTATAGTAAGAATTAAAAGTTATTTTTCACAAAAAAAAAAATTATTTTTTACAAAATTGCATAAATTTAGTAAAAAATAATTGCACGTCCATAGACATCGAGTACTGGAGAGTAACTGAAGGCATGGCTGGCTATATAATATTAGTAATGGCTATTATTAGGTAAGTTCCATTCTGCTAAATTTATTAATAAATAAAATTATGAACAAATTTAAAATATAGCAATTACATGGAGAAAGTCATAATATTAACAGAATTAAAAATAAATAAATAAATAAAATTTATTGCAAAATCTCTAACCATGTAGACTACAATCCCCGAGATTCAGTTGCCAACACTTCAGAGGATTTGCAAAAAAAATCGCACTTGTTGAAACGCACTAATCAAATCTGCATTGCATATATCAAGGGATAGTCTCAATTTTTTTAGCGCAGTAATCAAACCCGCATTATTCAAACCAGCACTAATCAAGGGATTCCTGTACATGTTTAATACAACAATATTTAATGTGATGAGTGGCTTATTTTTCAGCACAAATTCTCTCAAATCAGGATGTCATTGAAAATATCACTACTTGCAATTCTTTTTCAGTCACTAAATGACATTGATATTTTGTCTTTAAAATGGCTACAGCAAAATGTTTCTGAGTACAGTGGTACCTCGTAATTTGACATCCTGCAATTCAACAGTCTCACAATTTGACATTTGAATTTCGCAGTATGATGCATGCACGTACATGGAATTGTGTGATGTCATTTGTTATTTGCATAATTATTTGTCAGTTCTTGTTCAGCTGCTGTGGTATTTACTCATGTTGTTTGTTTTAATTTTCAATTCTGCATTTTTCAGAATTGAAAATTAGTGCATTCATAATTATTATTATTTTTTTGAGTGAAATGTAAGAATGGATTCAAAGAGAACTGACCAGAGGAATAATTCCAGAAAGAACACTTGATTGAGCATAGAGAAGAAGAAAGAAATTGTAGATAAAGTGCAGAAAGGTAGAACAATTAAGATGTAACTCAAGAGTATGGTGTTTCTAGGACAACTGTGGCAATATTTTGCAAGAGAGAGAGAGAGAGATTATGAGTGCTAGGATATCTAATGGAGCAATTAAGATTTCTGGCAAGAACAGATCTTTTATCAATGAAGAGATGGAAAAGCTGTCTCTCACTTGGATTAGAAAAAGATAGAAGAAGGGAGATCCAGTAACTCAGGCAATGATCTGTGAGAAGTCTAATTTTTGATGAATTGCAAAAGAAAACTCCAGGATGTACCTCAGATCAAGCTATCAAGCTGAAGAATTTAAAGCAAATTGAGGCTGGTTTAACAGATTCAAAGGTAAAACAGATAAAGAAGACTTCATTCCAATATCCAAGGGCTAAATAAGTTGTGTGTATTGTGTATAAAATAGTGTATTTTGTAATTTAGTGTGTTATACAGTAAAATATGTATAGTAAAAAAATAATATAGTGTCTCTCTCACCTCCCCATTAGTGGAGTGGGATGGGAGTCTGATAAAAAATTAATCTACAGCAATGCCTCACATAGTCTGGTTAATTGGTTCCTCTTTCTTACTGGACTAATTGAAATCAGACTATTCGAGGTATGTAACCTATGGAAAAAATTATAATTGGTTCCAAGAAATTTTCGATTTGCTCATATATTTTTTTTTTAAATCGTAAATTCTTACATTAATAATTATTTCATACACATTAAACATTAAAATCTTTTATAAAGATATATAATAGACAGAAGGGGACAGAAAGTGGATCCGAGCCCATAAAGATGAATAGATAAAGAGGGCTCGCCCAGCAGGTGAACGCATTTGCTTTCTCCAAGTCAGCCGCTTGGCGCCATTCCAAACACAGAGTGGCGCTCTGCATAAAGGCGGATTCCCACTTGAACTGGGCCGCCACGGGCTAATGAGTCGCAAATGCCAATATGCCCAGTATTCATTCCCATTCAATAACTCAATTAAGCATTTGCGGTAAACAACTGATGACATTGCACTCGAGAGGCAGGCACTATAACAAACTTTGTTCAGATGAATTTGGCAACACTGAAGCAACCGCCTGCTTGGCTCAGTTTGTCATAGTGGCTATTCAAGTCATATATAGATAGTAAGTAGCAAGCACACTTACATTTAATATTTATTCTAAAAAAATAAAGTAAATTAAAAGTTTATTAACAATTACAATCCGGACTATAGTGAAAGTCGGACTATTTGAAACCAGACTATGTGAGGTATTGCTGTATTTTCCATAGTCTTATATGGGAAATATTGTCCTACAATTCAATAGTTTCTCAATTCAACGTTATTTCAGCAACGGATTAGTGTGGAATTGTGAATACCACTGTACATGGTAACCTTTTTGTTGCTTCATGTTTATAACCTTTTATAACCATTATAACCTTTTTGTTGCTTCATGTTTTCAACAAAAAATTTGAATTTATTTTTTATTTGTTTGTCTCAAAAATTGTTTTTATTAATTCTTGCATGCCCCCTTGCAATAGACTAGCACTTAAGTGGGCACACTCCACAGTTTGAAAAATACTACTTTAATGCATTTATTTTCAATTATTTATTTGAAGATCAAAGCTGTATCAAGCCTTATGGATGCCCTCGTAAACATAAATGTTGCACCTTTTAAAATGATGATGAAAATTGTAAATGATACCACCACAAAAAAATACATATGTTTCTATATTAAAAAAAATGTTTATTAAATATTTTGATATAAATTTACTAACTGAAAACAAATGCTACTTGTAAAAATCAGCAACAGAAAAAATGAATTGTTATTGCTTCTTATTCATTTTGTGAACTATTCTTTGATCATACTGTACTTTTATATATATTATTTAGCGTACTTATATTTCTGAAATTCTATGAAAATTAAAAATTTCTAATTGATTGCATGTTATATTACAAATATTTTTAAGAATTTTTAATAGTTTATTTCTAAATTTGTAAAATTTCAAAACTTCATGGTACCATTATTCATTGCATATCTTCCCCTATGGATGGCACTTTCTGTTGAAAATATATACAGTATAGCATAGAAACAATCTTAATTTGTCATTATAGGAGTTAAAAATTGGATGTTGACATTAGCTATTATGTGAGCAATTTGATTGCTATTTACAAATTATTTCCTAAATTATTTTTTTTTATATTATTTTGTATTTTAAAATACAATAGTAATA
Source organism: Olivierus martensii (assembly GCA_000484575.1). Lineage (NCBI taxonomy): Eukaryota > Metazoa > Arthropoda > Arachnida > Scorpiones > Buthidae > Olivierus > Olivierus martensii. The sequence continues at coordinate 29,864 of AYEL01081567.1, read as the reverse complement.
ACTTTATATACAATAATTTAAGTGTAGGCCTAATTCCTAATTACAGTTTTTATATAAAATAGGTATTCTTGTGTATGTTTGATTAACTGACTAAATTTGATTCCAATTAGATCAAATAATTGATGCTCTGTTGTATTGTTTATACAATACTCTAGTATTAATAAAATCAAAAATTTTAGATTGTCTTCTATTGAAAAACAATGTATCCAATATTTTCAGTAATTTAAGGTAATATCAGTCCCAATCACTTGTAATTTTCAATATTCTGTTGTATTTACAGTTAGATTTAAAATAAATTTATAATATATATATATGAAGATTATTACTTGCATTATGAAAAAGTATTTTCTGTATTATTGAAAGAAGGAAATACAATACAGTGGAAAAACTTGAAAAACTATATTTTCAGATTCTAGTTTTTCAAAATATAGGGTATATTTATATCAATATACAGGACATATTTACATTATATTTATATTATCAAAAACTACTGAAACTATTTTACAATTAACATTGGTTAACGCATTAACTAATTCAAGATTTTTGAAAATTAATCTTTATTTTTTATCATTAAATATTAAGAATAATGACAAGAAATTGTTAAATTCTAAATAAATATAACAAGTAATATAACATTTAGATATCAATTGCAAAAAGTTATTACAGTAAATAATAAATTAATATAAATTTTTATAGGAAAATATAATATGTCAAGTATAAAAATAACATAATGAGAGAGAAAATTAAATTGTTCAGATATTTGAAAATGTAGTAGGTCCTTGACTTATGTGGTTTCAGAGAAATATGGATGCATAAATTTTTTCATTTTTGTTAAATTTCCATAAAATGCTAATGAAAAATTTATTAAACAATTTACATTTTTTCCAAAATATCACTTAGGCCTTAAATTTTCTTATCTATGGTAAAGTAAGCTCATAAATTTCATTTGACCATTCCATTTACTAATGTGCCTTATTTGTGTATATCAAATTTAAACATTGTTGGACTTATATAGTTTTCAATTTATAGAGATTTTTTTTGGACAAATTAACCACATAAATTAGGGACCTATTATATATTAATCTGATAAGATTTTTTTCAAGTAATATAATATGATAATTATAACAATTTATAAGTAATTTTTTTTTTTATTTTTAGATTTTATTTGTTGGAAACATTAAATGGAATCAAGATATACAATTTGAACAGTATACCATATTTTCAAGAAAGAAAAAGTAATTAAATTGTGTGGTATGATGATAATTTATCATTATAAAATGACTTAAAAAATTTTTAAGTCATTATTAGATTATTTTATAAAGTCACAAATCATATTAAAAAATTAAAACCAATAAAATAAATCAAAAGAAAATTTCATGGCCAAAAATATTTTAATTTGAAATCTATAAAAATGGATATAAATTTAGTGATTTAGAAACAAAATCATTTATCATGAAAATAATTAATATATAAATATTTTAATTTTAATATTAAAATCTTTATAAATTATGTTCATATTCTTAAAAAATTATATTATTTTAAAATAGAAATTTTGTTATATATTCAAAGTTGTTTTATTAATTGGCAATGAAATAAATACTTAAAATATGAAAAGTTATCATAATTTTCAAAATTCACATAATAATCAAAACATAATGCAGTCAATAGATAACAATCAAGCCACATCTATTGCTGCTTGCCATAGATTTTCTGGCACATTAGAAAATGTGACACCACCATTTTTAATAAATAAAGAGCACTGTCATCCTCATCATATGCCTGGTCATATAACTTCAGATTCAACATCATTTTCAAATCATCATATGATGCATCAAAATACTTACAGACATTTAGTTCCTCATCAAGTTGGTTTATCTTCTCAGATAGCACCACAAGATGTATTATGGTTAGAAAAGCATGGAAATTCATCTACAGTTAGTAATCCTTGGATGTCAGTACAGTATCAGAATACATCAAATATAGAGCAAAAGTCTGTTTCAGAAGGAAAAATTTATCATGAAGAAGAAAGGTATTGTTTTAATTTTTAAGTCTAATTATTTAAAAAATAATTTATTTAACTTGAATTTAAATTACTATAAAGAATATTGTGTATTATTATATACAACATATATAATTGCCAACTATGACAGTAAACTTTAAATATAAAACAGATATTTTCATTTTAAAAAATTTAAAAGTTTGTTCACATTTTCTTAAATCTATATTCCAACTCTCATTTTTCTATTGTCATATTTCCAAATCATGGGTTTCCAAATTTATATAATTTTATTTTTGATAAAATATTAGGAAATATAGAATTACCTGTTTTTTTACACATGAATATGCTAATAAAACATAATGACTAAAACTATAAAATATTTATTATAGTTTTATATACATGTTAAAAAAGATTTTTATGATCAATAATGAAATTGTTTACAATTTACATAAAAATTATTGATCTTAATTTAAATAAATATGCTCTCCTCATATATATTTTTTAATTTTGGAATATTCTATATTTGAAAATAAATATTTTTATTAAATACAGGTAATCCTCATATAACACGATAGGTAAGTTTCTAAAAAATGTTGTGTTGTATGAAACCATGTTATATAAGATCTGGAGTCAATATAAAAAGGAAATTAATATTAGGTTCTCTTTAATTCCACATAAGAAATTTAATTTTTATTAAGAATATTAATAATACAAAATATAAAGAAAGAAAAAATATATAAGACCAAAAAAAAACAGTATACATTAAACAAAAAGGAAAAAAAAAATATACAGCCTAAGTAACATTCATTTAATAATTATATATTCCTTACCACTGTTCAGTTAAAATGAGAATGTTTTGTCTTTTTAACAATATCAACTTCACTCTGAATTTTTTTCTGCATTTAAAGTTTGTATATCTTCTGCTTTCTACAAAATTTTTAATCTAACCTGCTACAAAACAATTGTTGCTTAACACACACCCAAAAAAATTAATGAATAAAAAAGTTTTTTTTATTTCACATTCTTCTATTGCAGAATAAAAAGTTGCTTTTTATTCAAGAACTGAATGCAATTTTTGAACACAAAATACCCAATGGTTGACAATTAACTTAATTTCAAATAAATATCAAAAATAGACTGCATATCATCCCTCTCATACCAAACTAATGAAATTGCATTTATGATTAATTTTAGCAAAGTATTTTCTAATGATTGATTGCATTTTGTGTGTATTGTATGTCCATAGTGTGGATTTACAAAAATTAATGAAAATGTTTTGCATTGTAGAAGAGTAAATGTAATTTTTTAAATATGTTAAATAAAATCCATGTAGTAGAAGTAACATGTTAAATGAGGGTTTCTGCAATTTTCTAATAATGTTAGTGTACATGCCCACATGCAATTATTAGTCGGTCAACTATTTAATTGCAGGAGAGAGATTAAATGATCCTATGAGAGTGTGCCCACTAGCAATTCTTTTGCTAGCAGACTAAACAGTTCTACCTGTCACAAATTAAACAGTCATCCAACTAGGATGTGACATAGCCTTGTACTGGTCTGCCCCCACTTACAACCAAACAGTTGTACAAACCAGTATGAACACATCTGGATGAAAATTTGTCATTTGCTCTTGAGTTTTTGGTGGGCTATATAAATAGGTAAGTAAAACATAAAACTAGTTTCATATTTATAATATCTGTAAAAATGAATATTCTTACTGAGTACATTAATATTTAATTAAATAACCATAAAGAAATAAACATTGAATATATTGTATTTACTAGTTATAGGAGATGGATATCCATGATTGGACCAAAAAATTTATAGAAGGTTCCGTCTAAACCAGTCTTATATAATAAAATCATGAAGGAATATTACAATAGGAATTTAATCACTGAACTTTGGGTCAATGGTGGAACTTAAAATTTTTGGCCCCTCTCAAAATATTATTTGGGGGTTCTACCATAAAAAAAAAAAAAACAAATTTTTATCTAGATATTTTTATTAGAAAATAACAAAAAGAACAAAATTGCATCATTTAAAACAATTGAAAATTATCAAAGAAAATATATTTAAAATTTTTCCTCCTGGATTTTAAATTTGCAAAATCTCTAATCACATCTTTTATTTTCATACTTTTGGTACTGCTCCTTCTCTACACTGCTCTGATTCAACGAATGTTTCATTCTTTTCATGATTTATTTAATTTTTATTATATTATGTTAATTTAAAAAAAAGAGTAAAGAAAGTACAGGATTGGGCCCCCATTGCAGTGTTCAGTGCATTGTAGTTCTGCCACTGCTTTGGACAGAAGTTTGCCAAACTAAGGTACAACTTAACTCCAGAAGAAAAAAATCTTAAAAGATAATATTGGGATATGGACACCTGAATTCCATGGGTGGGAGGCTTGAGGACATGAATTACATTAGTGGATAATTGTGAAATATTTAGACCAGCTTAAAAGGGGATGTTGATAATGTATTTATTTCCTTTGCTTGTTCTCCATCCATTACAATTTAGTAATAAATTTAATAATTTGTTTAACAGAATATTGATAGCTTCTACTTAATTTTTCTAAATATGTCTTAGATCAGGGGTGGGCAAAAGCCGGCCCATTGCATAAACTAGAACACATTACACTTTCAAGGCCCACATTCATAAAATTCTAGTCGAAAAGAAAAAATAAAATAATGGATGCTCTGTACAGTGTATGTATACACTAGTAAGATTACTCCAAATTTTGATGATGTAATTAACCATGAACATAGTAAGTTTTACCATTCACATTAAGTTGTAAATTTGTTTTTACAAAATTAATTACATAGGTACCTAATATTTTGTAACTGATGTAATAGGTTGTTAGCAATCAATCAGTTTAATAAAATACTTATGTTTTTAAAGAAAATTGTCTGAATTTATTAATTCGTAGGACGAATTATTTTCTAACGTTTCTAATGAAAAAAAAAGTTTCTACAGATGTTTTGAACTTTCTGCATACAAACAAAAACTAAGAAAGTAACACAAGAAAAGTATATTTTTAAAATAATACTGATACACAAATATATTCTTTGGGTAAGTATCACAAAAGTGGCTACACATGTTACTGAGATAGACAAGAATGTGTGCAGATAAATTGACACAACCACTATTCATGTCCCGTATGATGGTGAGAGGAATATATTTGTGCAATAATCAATCTTGCTTGAATGTGAGTAGTCATTTTAGGTCAAAGTAATTTTTATTATTTATTAATGATTACTTAATGTTATCATTAATAATTTCATTATATTAATTAATAATTACATAATTATTGCACTGTAAGGTTAAATTTGTCGTTTGGTACTTTTCAGTTTTTTATACTGCCCACTTCATCGTGAAGATTGTTTATCTGGCCTGCGACAGAAAATAATTGCCCACCCATTTTAGATGATGATGCCTAAATAATCAAACCATAAGACACTATACTTACTATTTTTGAATTACAGCTATACATATTAGATCAGAAATATATCTCAGATATCTCCAAGTAAAACCAGTTTTTCTGTATAATTTTTTTTATTAAATAATATGATTTTTGAAGCTTAATTTTGCATCTAAAATAATTCCTAAATCTTTATGACTCTCTTGAAAAAGATTTGTATCTCTATATCAGTAGCATGTTGTTTATTCAAATTATGATTCATAAATTCTGTTTTATTTAGATTTATCTCAAAATTGTTAAGATATAACCAAAAAGTATAATTTTTAAATCTGAAATTAAATTATTTATGAAAGAACATTCTGAGAGGAATTTAATCACTCAATTTTGGACAGAAATTTGCCAAACTATGGTAGAAAATTGGTACAGTTGACCTAGAAAATGAGTTGTTGGACAACTGTTAATTGCATGTATAACACACATCTCAATTGGCTACCTGTTTAGTCATTTATGTGGGTGCAGAGAGATGATCGGTTGACCAAACAATCAGATGACTGCAAATTGCATGTGGGTGCATAGCCTTAGAGCAAAACAGTGTTGTAGGAAACTATGTTATATGAAGATTACCTATCTAATATGGAGATTTATATGACACCAACACTCTTCTGTAGATTTTTATAATTATAAAATTCTAAATATCTCTAATATTATGTAGAAGAAATTACATTGTAAATTAAATGATTCTGAAGATTTAATAATATACAGTTGATTCCCCTAAGCTATGTTTCCACGGGACATTTAATCACAGTTAACTTAACTGGCGTTAAAGTTGGTCACAATTATCTTTCTCTGTGATAAAAGTGGTGTTTACACGTGCTGACAATTAAACAGGTTATGACGAATTGCCATTGATTCCATTTCTGGTAGGTTCTTTCGTTAATAACGGACGATTCGAATGTTTTCATTGAGACTGGTTTAATATGTCATTATTATTAAGAAACGAAACGGAGCGTTTGATCGAATATATACTATTAAATGCACTAAATGATCATTTACAGAAGGAAATATTGAAATATTTGTCTCTTATTTTAATTCTTTTAAAGAGTGTTTTATTTGTCTTTTTGTAGACGGTAGAATTACATTTTTGTGATCAAAGATCATTTAAGTATTCTTTCCAAACATTGCAAAGCGATATAATTTCCTTATCAGACCCATTATTATTACGTCTTTTATAATTTTGACATAGCAGTGATCCACCATTTTAAACTTGTTTTCTTCCTGATGTAGCGGACTGCGGAGAGAGCTTGTGACACCAATAATCATTGTAGAAAGGCAATTAAACAAGTTCTGGAAACTTGGTTAAGTTAATCACGTTGTTTGCAATTTAATCATGATCAGTAAATCAGGTTTGTGTTTACACGTATAAACTTAATCTCAGTCAAACATTTAATCATAATCAACTGTCTCATGGAAATGTAGCACTATATAATGTAGGCAATAAATTCAATCTATATGAATCCATGTTGTATAAACCACAGAGATTATACATGAATAAGAATCAAAGATTCAAAAAATATGAATGTTAGTTAAATTTATTAAATTAAAGTACTGATAATTAAAGTTGAGACTTATCAGTACATCAAATTATTCATATTGCAATAGGAGTGTGAAATTTTCAAATTTATTTACTGTTCTATATGGATTGTTTTTTCCACATTATATGAGCATTGATAAAAATTTTTTGTCACATAGGAACCTATGTTATATGAAGTCAACTATATTTAATTAAACTTGCAAAAAGAGCATTTACTTTTTAGGTTATTCATAATATTTGGAAAAAAAACATTATTTTTGACATGTCCTCTGTTCACATATATTAAGCTTAATTCCTATTGGACAGTTGGCCAATGGCTGTGTGATAAAGCATTTGCTTACCACTTTGGAGGATCCAGATTTAAATCTGGGTCCCACATCTTTAGTTTTTCAGAAATGTTTTGGGCCTAGCCTGTTGAACCCCATTCTTCAACTACTTTCTGGTTGACCTCACCATGGGTGTTGGCTAGCCTGTAATGGAATCTAAAAGTGCTCTGCTAAGTACAGAATATCCTGTGATAATGCAGCTTAACTGATATAATTAACCTATTAGAAAGATTTTCACCAAATTTATCTAGAATATTTGAAAAAGTTTAGTAAATTTGATTCAAGATATTTTAATTATTTCTGGAATAGAAATGTGATTAAAATTTTATTCATAGCTTTCAAAAAATATAATGCATCAGTGAGGACAAAGAGGCTTTAAGGATTAATTATCCAAAAAAGCCTAAATAACAATAGCCCACTATATAAAGTAGAAACAAAATGGGGTAAAATTTAGCTGGATAACACATTTATTTATTGTGCAATTTTGAAGTAAGAATTCAAAATTTTCTATTTCATTTTTGTAACTTTATTGAGGTAAACATTGACTTTTATACAATATTGAATTTTTATAAGCTACTTTATATTTAAAGTATTATCCGACTTTTATTGTACACTATTTTATGCTAATTTACATTTCATCATATTTTATATATATTATTATACAAGTTGATTGTAATATTCATTTTGGAATTACTAAATCATATAACAGATAAGAAAATTAATTAATTCAAATAACCTCTTACAGAAATAGAGTAATAATTAACAATTAAATAAATTTGGGATAAGATGGTCACTAATGCTTAATAACTATAATTTTTTGATACAGGAACCCCTTAATTTATATAAATCTGATTTTACATAAAAGTTTTTGCAAAATATTTAAAAAATCATTTTTAGTTTATAGTACAGAGGGGTCATCGTTTAACTTCATCTCACTTAACATTGTTTATTACGTTGCCAACAAAAACTAAATAAGTTAATTAAAAAATTTTAAATCAATGAAATAAAATAAAACCCTATTTTCTTACAATTCCCTTCTTAATAGAGAGAAAATAAGGTGGAAAGTTATAATTATAGAAAACCATATTTTATATTAGCATTAATTCAAGTATATAATATTGTCTATGAACAATATATTAATTAAATTATACAGTATATAGACATGTTGCTAAATTGACCGGGTGCAAATGATTTGGCTTCCATTCAGGTGACCATGACTGGGATCGAATTAGGAATCTGCTAGACTAGTAGTGGACAAACTTTTCTGACCGTGGGCCACACGAGCAATGGGATTATAGCCATTGCAGGAACAGGAGACAGGAAGTCATCCTTTCCAGACTCCGCATCGGGCATAGCCGGCACACCTATAGGCATCTTTTAATGGGCGAAGCCCAGCCTACTTGTGACCGATGTCTCTGTGCTCTTACCAGGGCCGTGCGGTAGATTTTTTCAGTATGAGGCAAGTCTTCGAAATGCCGCCCCCTTAAATGATTTTTCTTTTCTTTCTGTATTCTTGGGATAAAGACTCTATACCCAATGCTTGGGAGTACCTGTTTAATCAACGTGACTATAGTATTTAAGTGTGAAAACGTAAATTTTGTATCTGTTATCGCCTTATTTCCGCCCCCTTTTGCCTAACATTTTATCTCAAATGCACAACCTGTTTGTTTTTACCGTTCCTCTGACACTCGGGGTTTAAATTACAATTTACACTTGTTTTTACAGATGTCCCATTCTCTCTGTTAGGTTTTAAGCCAGTGTTTTTCAACCGGGGTGCCGCGGCACCTTAGGGTGCCACAGCGCCACGATTGGGGTGTCGCAAAGTTTAGGCATTTTCTTGGAAATTTGATATATTTGATGATAAAACTAGATTTAAAAACAATAGCAAGACTATCATTTTACATATAGGTATTTCGACAAAATTCAGTGAACTTAAATTTTGATTTTGAACACGTAGAAATGCTTTTTTGCATTAAAATGCTACTTCAAACTGTCAACTTTTAAAATTTTTCTTCCCCGGGGAGGGAATTCCCTCCCGGACCCCACCCCAGCGTTGCGCGTAATATTCGTTTTCGCAAAAAATTCATCTGGCCAATTAGCCCCCCTTATTCAGATTCGAGATCCGCCACTAGTCAAAGGTGTCACGATTTTTTATTTTTCAATCGGGTGCCGCTCAATGAAAAAGGTTGAAAAACACTGTTCTAAGCTAACGCTCACTTCCTCTGTGCAGCTAAAGAGGGGCAGTCTAGCCCGAAATTCGCTCCTGCATTAAAGTTTTAATTTTTAAGGTCCTATTAGCTAGTTCAGATTTAGTTTTGTTTTGATTTACTGATTTAAACTCAACACAGCCACTTGCCACTTCTCGAGACAAACTAATATTAAAATCAAATATTGTCAATAATTATAAGCTCAAACAGAACTATCAACATAGATCAATATAGAAAAGCGTTGTGTAAAGATTTTTAATTATTGAATGGTTCAAATTGTATTTTTATTTCGCTGCTTATGCCGCCTGAGGCGGCCGCCTCTCTGCCTCATAGCACCGCACGGCCCTGGCTCTTACCATTAAGCACATTTTAACTGACAAGTGAGTGTTCATATTTTAGTGCCGAGCGTTTACGGCACTTTAATCAGTCTTCCTTTAATCTTACAGCCCTTATTGGCAAAGATTTTAATTCTTCAGGCCTTTTTCCTTTTTTTCGGAAATTTCTGTTTTACGTCATATTTAATTGTTATTTTATTTTATTGTTAGTTGTTTTATTTGTTATATGACGGTTTACAGCATTATATATATATTTTGTTTTGCCTATTTATTGACTCTCTTTTTAAAATGTTATCATTGGCAGTTTACACCATTTTTTTCTGTTATGTTTTAGTTAGTTTTTAGTTTTAGTCTTAGTTTAGTTTTTGTCTTGCTTGTTGCATATAATTTTATTAAGTGCATTTTTATTTGTTTTATTTCCTTTTAACCCTATGTCTGGCACGGTTTGCCCATTAAGCCCTTGTGCCATTAAACCCCAACAAACCAACCAACCAACTTTCTGATATATGAGGTATTCATAGTAGAGAAAAATACTGCGATCATGCCGAAAACCAACGTTCCGTTTTCAACGAATTTTCGAGGCAGTGGTGGTGGTAGGGAGCGTGAATTTTCAATTTTCTCGCTCCCTATCACTATCATTACTTCAAAATCCGTTGCCCCAATAGGTTGTACTGTATATTCAAAAATATCGGAAAGTTAAGTGGAGGCACACTCCAGATTTTTTTAAAGGAGCGTTTTAGCGCACAAAATCAAAATTTAATTAAATAATTATGTTGCTTGTTTATGTAATTTAACTTTTTTGTGGTAACATTTTTAAAAGATCTTTCATTTGTGCACGGACTGCGGGCCGCACAAATCGTCGTGGCGGGCCATAGTTTGCCCATCACTATGCTAGACCATTAGACTTTTTACATATTTTAAATGCAATTTTAACTTAAAATTGATAGCTATAAAAACAATTTTTTCGGTTGATAACCAACCATGAATTATGAAAATTTTAACAAAGAGCTTGCACTTTATCTTATAAAAACAAAATATCAAATTCTAATTAAATGTTTTACTTTTTATAAAAACAGAAAATACAAATAATTGCTCATGCACAAGAAAACGTTTTAAAATAAAAAAAAATCACAAAATATCACAGAAATTACATAAAATAACGAGTAAATTTAATATGCGGCACAATTTATTCCAGAAACTGCCACACATTATTTTCTTCTTTCACATCAGTTGATCTAGGAGGTTCTAAAGCCGAGCAGTGATTTTTCAAAAAAGTTTTTACATAAGGTTTAAGATTAAATTCTCTTAAAGGTCTCTTCTCTTTAAATTTTAGGTTATCTACAACGCGTTTGACCAAACTTAAATGAAACCAGACGAGACCCTAATTCTCACTCTTTCCATGTTTCAAAAACCTTTTGCGCGCTAAGTCCCAACTCGTCTACCCTGTTTTGGAAGGCATTATCACCAGATCGGCACTATCGGTATATTCAAATACGCAAATACGAGGAAGAGAGAGACTAACGTAAATCGAAGTATGATTATGGTATGTAAGACAATGTTTTTCTTGGAATAAACAAACAAACAAACAAAAAGGAGGAGCAGCTCGCAAATTAGAGACAAATTTAACAGAGAACTTGCGCGAGCCCCTAAAGCTCACCACTGTTGATAACTGATATTTTTAAATAATAAATAGCATAATATTTCCTTAGTTTATTAAATGTTAGTTTCACACAAAGAAAACTCTAATTCATAGTTCCATTTTATAAAACGAATATTGCAATTTTTAATTTTTTATTTAAATAATTTATTATACATTGTTAACTATAAAAATATAATAAATTGACAAATCGCAATGTCGGAGATTCATTCCTATGTTCAATGAAGACTTGACCATCTCGATATGTTTGACCAAATTTATATGATATTTCTGTTATATAATTTAATAGCTAATAATTTTTAAACTTAAATAAAACCTAATTTAAATTAGGTTAAACTTAAAATGTAAATAAAATATTTTCTAATGAAATCCATGAAAAAATTAAAGATCTTTTAATGAAAATAATACCTTAATATAATGAATGAATAAATGAATATTTTTACATTGTGATGAATGTTATAAAATAATCTCAGGGTCACGAAATCCGGGGTTAGAAGACGCATAATCCGAGGATCAGATTATTTTAAAAAATTAGGTCCCAGGATTGAAATCACCACTGATCGGCTTATCATGGTAAATTTTCGTAATCTTGCTATAACAAAATTCCACATTTGTCGTATTCGACTTTTTTTAGATCCACGTTATAATAGTCCTCCATTGTATTTTTCGCTGATAATGCTCTATTTTGAACAATTGATTTTTTAAAATTTTGTTTTCAGTTCTTTAATAGGCTGTTATACCAACTACTTTTAATGAAGTTTTGTGAAAGTGTATGTAGTACTCGATTGTTTTTGTAATGCATTTCATTAAAGTATTTATTTTATAGGAAAATATATTAATTACCGGTTGACCCTATAGCTAGTGCCCTCATGTTTGGTACTCGAATTCAAGCTGCGCAGAGATTAACTAATCATCGAAAACTTGAACAGACAGATCCGTAATACATTATAGGGAGATTCGGTTTTCTAATCACGTGTTTATTTTCCAGAAACCTTTTAATCTTTTGGATTGGTTAATTATTAAGGATTGTTGTTTTCCAGTTTTTTAGTGTTTGAATGCGAATATTTAAGTAATATTTTTTTTTTACAGTAAAGAATGTCTAGTTTCAAATAAGATTTTGCGCATTCCCCTTTCCTTTTAAAATGACCTGTACCACCATGTATTTGACTAATTTGCGCATTTAAATGCCTACCAAGATGGCACTTGCTATAGTTGTTTTTTACCATCCGTCAGTCATTAGATGGGGTCTCATTTAATGTTTTTTATCAAAAACTTTATCTTTGATGATTTTCTCTGATTGCAGGGTATTAGTACAGTACAATACTAAGCATAGATTAATCATTTGGGGAAAAAATCGGGATATGTTAGGGTTCATCCATAAACTACGTCACGCTATTTTGAACACTTTTTTACCCCCTCCCTCCCCTTTGTCATGTTTTGTCACACTATGCTTGACCCCCCTGATCGTGACGTAACAAATTGGAAGACACCCTCCCCTTCTATTTAAAATTTTTTCTCCGATTTTACGTAAAAAAATAGAAAATAGGAATAATTTTACATTGGCATTTTATTACATATATTTTTTAACTTACAAATAAACTTTAGCAGAAGTGGATACAAATTTCTTAAAATTATATATCATATTTTATTTTAAAAATATTGCTTCAAATATATTACATTACCATCTTTATTTTTTGAAAAATAAAACATGAACATCGTCTAATTTCAAAATAAAACTAAAAATTAAAAATCTAACTGCTCTCTTTGGTGTTTAAATAACTATTAAACGAATTCTAATCACACATAAGCAGTCAGGTACTTTTTTAACATAACCATTTAATCTGAGTAACATTTTCAGCTTCTACGCCATCATCAGCTCTTACAAAGAGAATTTCCTGATATGCAAAATTGTGTTCCACCAAATCTCATAGACCCGTTAATTATATTCTGTATACTTAATAAAAGTCTTACTTTCGTTTTAGTACTGTCAGTGACGCGTGAGCTACAATAAGTTTCGTTTTCTTTGTTTTGGTTTGATAGAGCAGGGCTGTCCAACCCGCGGCCCAGCGCTATAATGAATTCGGCCCACTTCCTTAAAATATTGAGATTTTTATGCACTTATTTCTTTAATTTTTTGAAATTCGCGAGGCATTGTAATACTTTTTAATAAAAAATGTTACAATGCCGCAACATCATCAAATATTCCACTAATAAAGAAAAAGAAATTTGTTTTATTTTTGTATTAAAATAATCAATTTAATGAAGTTTTTATTATTTAAATATTTATCTACATTTCTTATTTCCATTTTCTAAATTATTTCTTATTTCAGTGATTTAAAAATCTCTTGATCTCTTCAATGATTTAAAAAAAAATTCTGAACTAACAGAAGAAGTTAAAGATTATTATGCTATGACATTTTTGCTTATTTGTCATGATGGATATCATATACTGTATAGTACATTATTTACTTACTTTTTTGCTCAACAACTATTGTTAGAATTAGTATATTTTATGTGCGGCCCGAGACAATTTTTTTTTCTAAGAATGCTGCCCAAGGAAGCCAAAAGGTTGAACACCCCTGTGATATAGATAAATGAAATCGTTACATCATCAACATATAAAAGATTTTTATAAATTTTTAGGATTTAATTTTTAATCATAGTGATGTAAAATTATTGAATTTAACAATTTGTATACCATGATGTCACAATTTGCATGACACCCTCCCTCCCCAATGTCATTTTTTGTCACATCTCCTACACCCTCCCTCCCCTAACAGCGTGACGTAGTTTATGGACGGACCCTTAAGAGCTACCACATTTTATCTTGATTTTATATTAGTTGACAATATGTTCAAAGACCACTGTAGAATGTCAATATAATTACTGTATATATATATTTTATGTTTTAAAATTTTAATTGACACAATTCATATACTGATAATTATAAATACCTAATAACTTCAATATTGAATTTAATATTAAAAGAATTTTGACTATAGAAAGAAATATTGTATTTTTTTAATGTTGTTTCTTCTGTAATCCTATTGTGATGTTATTAGAATATAATTTTGATAAATAATTTTAGCATTTTTGCACAATATTGTTGCAATATTTGATTAAAAAAATAATAATCTAAAATTTAAAATTTATTTACATCATTGTGTGTGTATTTTAAATTAATATAAACATCATTTTAAGTATAAGTAATTACATGTGAAAAATATCGAGCTTTTCCTATTAATTAATAAATATATTAAAAAGATATTGAAATAAAATTTTATTTTTAATGTATGTAGTTTAAGTGTCATAAATAGTTAGATATAGGTTATTGTTTTAAAACATCATTAAATTATTTAGTGTCTTAATTATTTTTGTTTATCAATTTTCATTTATCCATTAGTATCATATATGATACATTTAAATATTATATTTATATTAGCTTAGAATAGCAGCTTTAAATATTATATTTAAAGCTGCTGTTCTAGATATTTTAATATTTTATCAAATTTTATAATTGTTATTAATCTATAATATATAAATTTATTATGAAAACTATAATATATAATTAATAATGCTAACTAAAACGATAAAAAATATATATTTTTAATGAAAAAATTCGATAAATAATAAAATAAACAATGTAATTCTTTATATATGCATAATTTTTATTATTATTTAGAAATAACATATTCTTAACATAAAATAGAAAAAATAATTTTTTAATGTATATATGAAGAAATAAGGGTTCGATATTATTTGATACAAAAAGCGTACGTGACAGACGAAACAATCAAAATGGCGACTTGCGGTGTCCTTATACATAACCTATTATCCTGGGATAAGACCTGACATAATCAACAACAGAATCATAGTATAAGGTAGCGTATAAGGTTACAGCTGCTGTATATTGTGTGAGTCGTGTGAGTGCATAAAAGTCAATGTAGTCAAGATGATATAAATTCTTATTAAAATTTAGAAGTAAATGAATGCATGCTAATTTAATATTTATAAATTCTTAAGAGAGATACATATATTTTAGTTTTATTTGAAGAAACAAACGTAACATTTATTTTTATATCTTTTTTTGTAACATAAATACAGTACTGTATTGCATTATTTGTATCTGACTATCTTGCTTCTGAATAATGTTTTATGAAAATTCTTTAATTAAATTAAATTGAAATAATTATTCAAAATTCTTAAAATATATATATATATATATATGATGGTAACACAATAAATTTTCATATTGAGTATTTATATGGTACTGTTATTGTTTTTATTGATTTCATTGAGGAATTGAGTTGCAAAATAGCTGTGAATAAGTAAGGACTATGTTGAATGTAAATAAGAGCATAAATATTTGGTGTACTGGAGCATTTATACTTTGTGCAAGCACCATATGTGCAGGATTTTGTATTTTTATTTGTAAACAATGCATAATAAAATTTTTCAAAAAATAATTTTATTTTAAAATTAAAATAGGAAATATCTAGGAAGGGAACATATAGAAGATAAAACTATAGATGGATTGATTCAAGATATAAATAAAGAGAAAAGTTGGCCACAACAACAATTAGAGACTAGACAAATAGTGCCTGAGCATGGAATAGACAATCATGCTATATTGAATCAACATCAACAGTTTGGAAAACAAGTATTGACGGTAAATATTTAATTATATAATATATATGTAAATTAATTGATTCTGTATTTAAATTGAATGTGATCAGTAACATCATTTTTCTGGAGATATTGATATTAATTGGCCATATTTTCATAAAAAATTTTTCAAAAGATTTTTCTTTTTTATTCAATGAGTTTTTTCTCATAAATATAACATTTTTTTTAATCAAATGTATTAATAATAATGGAATGTATATGTGTGTCTGTAAACTCTCTTATGAACAGACTAGTAGGGTGGAGTATGAGTTCAATAATGCCAGTTAATGATGCTACTTCTGTATTAAATATAAAAATAGTTTAATAAATCTCCAAAATTATAATATACTACTATATAAATAATAATAATACATATATATATGAATGTACAAGATAAATACAATTAACATTGTAGTAAATGTAAATAAACAATAATAAAGGAGATAAATATGTTTAATTTCAAATCTCTGTTATGGATAAGATATTGGTATAACAATAAATAAATAAGCCTTATTTCAAAGTGGAAAAAAGAGATATAATTTATTATGGAAGTACTTTCGACTTCATTAAGTCATCCTCAGCCATACATAAAATTTTTTATAATTCGAATACATCATTTTTGGAATACAATCAGATGGATAAGATATTCAGAACTAATAGATTTCATCCATTATTTCTGAAATCTTACATAAGAGTTTGTCTGTTTATAAGAGATTTTACAATATTTATGTAAGTATTTGCTTCTTTTACATTCAATCCATTGAACCAATTCTTATAAATATGGTTTCATGAAAAAGTCTAATCCTAAGTTTGATTCTATCAAAATTTTTTATTTTGTTAATAATTAAAAGATTAAAAACAAAAAATCAAATTAAACTATAATATTCTAAAAAACAATAATCAAATTCTTATAAATAATATTAAGATTTGAAACAATAATATCTTTATCAGCTGCTATTTCTAAGGAAGTTTCATCTTCAGTTTACTGTTTAATGAATAATTGATGGAAAATATACAAGAAGACAGAAATTTTATAATTTTTTGATGTGCAGTTTGTAGGAAAGACGGAGTTAAGACCAATTCATAGTTTGTCGGAATGGAAAAGCAAAAGGAAAGGAACATGTTCTATTCCTTTTTTTTTTTTTTGAATGTTTAGCAGTTCATAGTTGTATGAAATGAAGAAAGTATGCACATGCTCTTTGTCAACTCTTGTTTGAGATACAGTAGTTATCAGTTATCTACAGAAACGGACTTTAGCCACATATATAGTAAAAAATTTAACAAAGAGAAGGATAAATTATATTTGTTTAATAAATTCGGAGAGAAAAATGTTTGGAGACGATTTTAAACTTACCCAGAAGAACAGGAATAGTGATCTTGAAATTCTTTTTCGATATTTCAGATTTATTATTAAATTTTATTATAAGAAATTGTAATATAATTTAAAATAATCTTGTCTGAAATAATAGTATTTATTATAATTAAGGATGCCATATTGGATTCATTATTATATGCGTTGACTTGTAGGATACCAACAAAGGAAAAGTAGAAGCACTGTTAACTTTTCCTATTACGATAAAAAGAATGGAATTACGTCAAAAGGAATGCATGAAATACCATGCAGAAGACAACTTTGACATTCCTTTCCTTTTTCTTTTCTGTTCTGACAAACTATGAATCAGCCTTTATTGTTTAAAGGTGCTGATAGAATTCTATTTGAAAATAATTAAATAAATTATATGCTTCCTATAGATAAAGAATTATTATCATAATGAATTTTCAGTAATGTTTCTTTGTTTTAATTCCAAATTTTGTGAAGTCCAAAAATATTTTATTTTATTAGGAAATAGAATATCAGTAGATATCTAAGTATATCTTAAAAGATTTTATAATAATATATATTAAAAAAAGATTAAATTCCTATATATTTAATTATTATTGAATTCTGATACTTTAAAATAGTTAAACATTTTTTCAACTTCTGAAGAATTGGACCCAAATTACCCTATATTAAATCTATTTTTTTCTATCTTATTTTATTTAGGGTAAAATTAATATTTATTTTTTTCAGTCTTTATTATTGAGAATTATTTATTACAAAATGGTAGAAAGTACAATCATCTAGCTAAATTCATTTGTTAAATGATATCATCTAATCTAGCATAATGATATTACTGATTCAAGCATAAATCTTGTAAATTAATTTAAAAATTAATTTCCTTTTATGAATTATTAATGGGAAAATATTATAAATTATAAACAGATGATATGAAATATTAAGATATCAGGAAACTAAAAAAATAGTTGTGGCTTGACATTATGCAAATGATATATATAATAATTGTGAAAAATGAATTAAGCCCAATATTGAGACAGAAAGCTTTGAGATGAGACCTATGTAAAGTATATGCACTAACAACTATCAAACTTTTCTCTATGAATTCAACTAACTTGATTGTTCTTTCTGTATTGCAAGGGAAACTATAGATAATTTGTTTTTAAGTATAATATTTGAGTGAATAGAATTGCTACTGAATTGACTTATTTGCGAATTAAAACATGTTAATTATTATGAACTTATTTTGGCTTTTTACTTATTAGAAATAAATTAATTTAATTAATGCTGAATTGTGTTGCTTTTTGTGGATAAATTAACTTTATTATTTATCTTTTCTTACTTTAATGATTTATTTACTAGTTTAAGTTCACTAATATATTCATTTGTGATAATAATTCTAACAATTTCATTATTTTTTTTTAATTGTATTTTCTTTGGTTGGTTTTTTGTGTTGTTAAATTTAAAATTAAGAAACTTATTTCTCAATTTAGAAAGATCAGATCTGAAATATATAAATTCTGGAATTTTGTGGGGTTTTCTTATTAAGTTGAGTTCTGTTTTGAAATAAGTAACTTAATAATAATAATAATAATAATAATAATTAAAATAGCAAATAATTGCAAAAAACATTAAATCATATATGAAAGTTTTAAATTATATAAAAATTTTTATAGTAGTATATCCAGTAATCTAGATATCAATTAGAGTAAGCAGAACTTGTCTTTTACTTTAATTGATATTTCATTCTAAAGAATTTTTCATTAGAGTATATATAATCTTGTTTTTAAATATGTTTTTTTCTTTACTTAAAATTAATATAAAATAATTTTGGATAAGAATATTTCCAATTTATATATAATTTTATTTATAGTTTCTAGAATTTATTTAGGAAAAATAATTACTTTAGAAAATACTCAATGAAAAAGTTAAAGATGTTAAAAGATTTTTAACTACAAAATGTTAAGACAAAATGATAATATAAAAGAATAAAACAGATTATTTTTAAACATTTAAATAAATTATAATATTTATTTAAATGCAATTCACATAGATATACAGAAGTTTTTCATAAATTATACAGTACATAAAACTATTTCTATAATATTTTAAATACAGTAGACTCCCAATTATTTGGGTAGTTCAGAAGTGATATTTAATTAGATTTTAATTCTGTCTAAAATCTTTTGATTTTAATAGAATTTTAATAATTTCAAATAATTTAGATTAATGTTAGCACCATTTGTAAATTAAGAAATAAATTAATAATTAGATTAAGAATGGCACTATCTATGAATTATAATTGTTAATTAATCTGAAGAAAACCTGCCTCAGATTGGGATTGAACCAAAGATTTTTGGGTTACTATCCTGATGTCTTATGACATCAGGATGATAACCCAAAGGTCCTGGTTTGATCTCAGGCTTCAGATAAATAAATAAATAAATTATATTTCAATTTTTTAATTCATAGATTGTGCTAACATTAATCCAAATTATTTGAAATTGTTAAAATCAAAAATCTTTAGACAGAATTATGATCTATTTAATTATTATCTCTTGAGTTTAAACTTAGAAGTTTGATGATATTTAATTACAGTAAACCCTTGCCGAGCGTGGATTTGCAGAACATGATTTTGTACATATGCGTTCTCTTAATTGTTTCCATTTAATTTGTCCAACATTAGAATTTCATTCATATGCAGTACGCTAATGAGCGTATCATGTGTAGATATCTGGCAACCCTGCTTGGTGCTGCTCGTTAGCTGAGTGACCCAGGCTGAATTGCGATCATTACACTCACATTAACAGAGTGAAATGATTACAGTCGCATATTTATCAATGTTTATCCTCTTCTCCTTTTGCATTTGTATTTCTTTTAATTTCAAAAATTCAGTATGACATCTAAGAGGAAGAATGATGATGATAAAGCAGCAAAAAGACAGTTTTGACATTATCTCAGAAAAGTGAAATTTTAGATAAGTTGAAAAATGATACATGGTACATTGCTAGAGAACTAGTTATAAATGAATCAAGCATAAGAACACTATGAGAGACATTGAGAAACTCCTCACTCCTTACCACGAAACTTTTAGAGTTACGTCAGTCATTGTCCCAAGCAAAAATCACCAGTTTTTTAAAAAAATAATTGTATTATGCACCTACTTATTAAGCAGTAATAAAAATCTTTCAATTAACATTTGTTTCATTTTCCTTTTTAATTACAACAATATTTAGATATGTTTAAATTATACATACTTCATTAATTTGAACTAT
This sequence comes from Olivierus martensii, assembly GCA_000484575.1. Lineage (NCBI taxonomy): Eukaryota > Metazoa > Arthropoda > Arachnida > Scorpiones > Buthidae > Olivierus > Olivierus martensii. Next base: position 9,052 of record AYEL01081567.1, on the reverse strand, counting down.
ACCTAACACATTTTTTCCATAGTAAGTTATCTTTGCGGAATGCGATTTTGCCGTGCGCGCAATGTATTAATGATGTAACCCCCATTTTCGGCAAGGGTTTACTGTATCAATATTTTGTGATATCTAAAAGATTTTTAAAAGACTCAGATTCATATTCTTTATTATATTTTAGATAATTTTCTGATTAAAATTAAAACCAAATTAAAATTTTAAAAACCAATAATTTTTTACTGCAAATAAACAAATTTCATGCTTTCTTTTTTCAATAAATAATAGAATATTTGAATCTATGTATGTATGCAAATTATTTATTTTTTAATTATTAATCAGAATTATGGACAATATTAATAATAATGTCCATAATTCTGATTTTTTTTAATTTTAATTAAATATTTTGTGCAATATCTGGGGAAAGTAATTTCCTGACTACATCAGTTAATTGGGAATCTATTGTATACAGGTAGTCCTCAACTTACAATGAGGTTATGTTTTGATAACCTATCATAAGTTAAAAAATGACTCATAATGGTAATAATTTTAGTAGTAATAATAGACAATGGAATACTGAATTCTTTAGATACTATAATCATCCAGATTTGATCCCAGGCTCTCAAGGTTAAAATAATCCAGAATTGAACCTGGGTTCTAAGGTGTAAAATTATCTGGAATTGAATATGGATCTCTAGCTAATTTATTAATCTATCTAAATGTTTACTACATTTTTAATAAAAATTATTTCTCACCAATATGCTATGAAAATGACCAAGTTCTGAATACCATAAGGATCATCATAAGTCAAATGTTTGTAAGTCAAGAACTACCTGTATAACAAATACTGTGATAGAGAATTATATAAGAGAACATATAAATTTTTAAGAATAGATATTTGAGATCAAGCTAATAAAAAAAAACAATATTACATAAAAAATTTTCTTTGTCATATATTTCATTCTTTTGTCAACTGTGTTAAATGTAAAAATATCTCATGTATAGACTTTTATTTTTAAGTGTTCATTTTTTATATCATTTTATCACTATAATATAAATCAAATTTTTAAGAATAATTTAATAATAATTTCAAATTTATTTTCAGAATCAAAAACTTTCATCTGAAGAACTTTCTCATTCTGAATCTAATCCCTGTCTACATTCAAAATGTGATTCATTTTCTAATGCAACAGGAAAAATAATATCTCCTTCATTGAACACAAAATCTCAGCAGAATTCTGAAACAAGTTTTAATATTTATGGATACCAGCCATATACACCTACATATATTACGCCAGCTCAACTGAAGGCAAGAGAAGAAAATCAAAATTGCGGGTAAATGTTTTTCATATGTACAGGTAGGCCTCGATTAGTGCGAATAATTGGTTCCACGAATTTCTCGCACTATTCGAATTCGCACTGTTCGAAGTATTAACTATATATAAAATATGGTAATTGGTTCTTGCTTTGTGAGATTCCGGCCATTAGCGAACCTCACAATGAATAACCACAATACTAACTGTTTAAAAAATATTTATTTTCATATTTTACATCGTTGTTCATCATCTAAATCAGGGATTCCCAACTTTTTTCTTGCATCGACCCCTTTAAAAAAAATGGTTTTCTTCATCGACCCCCTAACATTTTTCTCTATAATATACAGCATACAACATAATCATAATTATATACAGCATATTAAATTAATCATAAATTATGATTATGTTGTATGCTGCTAAATAATTGTACATAAATAACTTAAAGATAACCTCTTCTTTTTTTCGTTTCCTGTTTTATTGTCAAAAGTGTTCTTTCTTTTATCCATTTCGATACTTTTTAAAAGAGAAAATTCTGTACTTTACTGTATGTATACGATAGCAAAGCTAAATAATAGTACAGCAATGTTAAACAGTTAACAGCAAAAAGCCCATCTTTCTGATGTTTCACCTCTTCAAAGCCAAGTGACTGTTCTTGGACTGCTCTTCGTCTGGTTTTACTAACCGAAAATTAACAGTAATTTGTTAATTGACATCATAAAAGGGGACGGACCTTTGTTAGTAAGACTAGTCTATGCTTACAACTTGCATTAATCGAATATTTACTCGCACTAACTGAAAAACGGTATCAATTTTATAAGTCGCACTAATCGAAATTGCATTATTCGAACTTGCACTAATCGAGGCCTACCTGTATATGTTAATTTTTATTTTTCATTATCATTAAGCTAACACATTTCTCAGATAGTTTTATTTTTATCCATATATAAAATATTGCCTAAAAGAGTAACATTTCTATTCAGAGTTATCTTATATCTTATTAACTTTTTATCAATAATTAAGACAATATTTTACTTTGATCATAAAATTCTGCATTTACACTGTTTGGAAAATCATCTTTCCTTGAGTAGCATAGAAGTTCACATTTTGTGGTTTGTTACTATTCCTATTACATTTGCATATACAGGTAGACCACAGATTTTCTGGCACCTTTGATTTGAGGTCATATAAATCATCACTATACTTCTGACTCACTAATATACCCCTTCCATGTCATTAAAATATTCTGGATCATTATAAACTTAATCAAATATATTAAATAAAATTCATTTATGATGATTATCACAGAACTGGTATTGGACGAACATTATTTATTATACCCAAGAATATAAAAAAACATGCACATACTTAGGAATGAATTTTTTATATTTATTTATGTTCTTATTATATTATATCTTCCTTAATTTTCTCTATTTGTTCTATTTTTTATATCCTGCAGTGTGAAAAAGGAGAAAAATATATAAATTTTTAATAAAGTAGTTATAAAAAATATTATATTAGCTTAAATATAAGAAAAACATAATAAAAAGTAAAAACAGCATATATTTGAATTTTAATTCGAAATGATGCACAATAATGGAAATGTTAATCAATACAAATAATTAAGATATAAGCAGTGGGTGATCGGTAAACGAACATAATCCGTTCCAAGACAATATTCGTTATCCGAATTGTTCGTTAACCGATCATCGATTTACCATAGGTTTTTATGGGAATTTGATTAATTCATTCCGGAGACCCAAAAAACATAAATAAAAAATTATATAATTTCTTACTATGTTTATTTATATGTAATAACAGTAATACATATACAGTATATACATAATCTTGCATTTTCATTTATATGTTTTTATTCCAATAAAGAATCTGTCCAATATCGATTGCTTTTCTCTCTCCTTCAGGATTTTTTGGATGTGATTAATAGCATATTGTGGTAGATCTCCTCAAGCCTATTGACCTCAACCTGGTAGGGGTGCCATTCTAAGACCAAAAAATTGTAAAATCTCTCTTTTACCTTCTTTAACCTTTAACGCTCTAAAAGTAAAAAAATTATCGTTCTTTAACAATCCAAATTATATGAAATATGATATTTAATATTCGATATTATGGAAAATATGATAGAATTTGAGATTTTAACCATTTTTTCTCGATTTACGCAAAAATTACGAAGTTTTTGGGTCTTAAACTTTGTCTAGCATAGCTAGGCGTTGGAGCGTTAGACGGAGCAGGCGTGTCTAGCATAGCTAGGCGTTGGAGCGCTAAAGGTTAATAAATGTTTGATTTGTTTTATGTTGTCTCCGAGTTCATTTTAATCGGGAAAAACTACTGTTCTTCCATCCTTACCCATAAGTCCACCAACATGCAAGGCCTAAGCCTGTCATTCCGTTAGGATAGTTAAGCTGAAATATCCTCATGGAATATTTTTATCTGGTGGCAGCCACTTATAGAGCCGCCATCATCACAGGCTGGCCAACACCATTGATGGGATCAACCGGAAGATTGAAGGATGGGTTTCAACGGGTCGGGTCCAGATCCCTCCTGAAAAATTGGAGAGTCAGAACCCCAGATCCTCCAGAATGTTAAGCCACAGCTTTACCATGCAGCCATCGGACTGACCTGTCATTCTGTCAGTCCGCAGGTTCCACAGTTTGTTCTGTGAGGTGTTCGTTAACCAAACATAAAAATCTTTGGAAAAAGTGTTCGTTATCCGATTTGTTCATTAACTGATCACCCACTGTAATTTATACAATGATGGTTTTTACTGAAAGTCTGCCATCTTGTTTACATTTCTAACACAACTAAATGCTGTCTAAATTTATGATGCATTTTCTACTGAACAATTTCAGTTTATCACATACAGGTATTTTAAAATGCATTTTTGAACTGCATTTGATATTTATAAAAATGATTTTATTTCTTTTTTAAACAAATTACATCATAAAAAGATGATAGATTTTTACTTGGTCACATTTGTAATTCTCAGTTTGTATACAGCAAAAAATTGCTATTATTTATATAACAGATAATTGTTGTTATTTTGTTTATACTTTTAGTATGAACAACTGCTTTATTATCTAAAAAATTATATAAAATGGTAATAAAATGCAGAATTGGATCAATATGTGATTGTCAATTAGGGTGAAAAGGATGCATTTCTGTTTTGTGCTTGTTGGTTTTTGATTTTATTTTTCTATTTTTAAATCACTATTTGATTAATTCTTCTTTTCTTTTAAAATTTCTTTGATATTTGCTAGCCAGATATATACTTTAACAAAAAAAATAAACCTGAATATAATGCAAATTATTTTTTTGTAATTTTCTTTTATAAGATCTTGAGAAGAAAATTGTATAATGGAGAATATTTTATACTTAATATTGTTATTAATTAGAGAATTTTTATAAAATGCATATTATAACAGGAATTTGTATGATCCAATTTAGATTCAAATATGCATTATTTCTGTGTTTCATGCTAAAATAAAAACAAATATTGTAGGAATAAAGGATTATTGTATATACAGTGAATTGCATATTATTGCAAAATGGATTTTAATTATATTTTGATTTGGCAAAATATCTCAGATGTAATAAAGAAAGGAATTTGGGACATCAATTTTTCAGATATCACATCTAAAAAGCATCATTGATATTCAGTATTATATTTCATATATTTTGTAAGTTTATAATCAATTAAGATAAAATTAATTGATATTTTCTTTAGAGATTGATTTTCTTTTTGGTACATCAACTAGTTGGACAATCACATCAATTTCAAGTGCACTCTTATCTAGATTAAAAGTGATGCCAAGCAATCAGTGTATGGAAAATTGTTAATAGGCATGTATATACTGTTGGTGCTACAATATGTAAATACAAATGCAATCCATTTTTAACTTGATATTCACCATATTTAGAAATTGTATTCCTGATATTTTCTTATTGCTGTTATTACAACTAAATATAACACAATATAGATTAATAAAAATTTTATAGTTAAACAGTTACATTGGATTAAAATAAATATATTTTCATTTTAACATGGTTTTTAGAACTTGATAACATTTGGTTCTAGATAAACATTCAGATAGAGTAATGGTAAATCTAACATGTAAAATATGTCTACTTATGAGATTATTTCCTCTGTCTTATTTTTAAATATAATTAGTGATAATACATCTGTTAAATATTGAAGTGCATATTTCATTCATTTTTTTTCCTCTAGTTGGAATATAGCTATTGAATATTTCTCCATTTTCAGATGTAGCATATTACTTCCTTTTTAAGCTACAATACTATCAAATATTCTGGATGCAATATTTTATGATTAAATTCTTTATGACAGGGATTCTTAACCTTTTGATGGCTCCACACCCCCAATGGATTGTCCAATGGTCCCATACCCCCTTCACTTATACTGTCAAAATAATAATTGCCATTCCTTATATTAGTTTCCAATATAACTTCCAAATATGTCAACAGCTTGAATTTACTGTATTTTAGAGATCAAGTCCCATACCCACAGCATTTGGTTCCCATACTAGTCAGTGCTGAGTCCATACTTCCCAAATGGAACCAAATGCTGTGTCCCATACCCCAGCATTTGGTTCCTAAAGCAGGGGTATCTATAGGTACACCCCTGGTTAAGTACCCCTGCTTTAGGAGTGTTGGAAGTTCTTCATATTACAGATGTGTCATTAGTAATTCTATGTATAATATTTTGTTCATTTCTATATAATTAGTTAAATAAGTATATTCTTTTATTATGTCTATATACTAGCACTCATGCAAAAAATTATCTTTCTTTATTATAGGCATAATAAAGAAAGACAATTTTGGGAGAGAGAAATACTCTAATATTATCTTTCTACTAATAATGAATCTGGCTTCAAATATAATCAATGAATGCTTGTAATGTGTGTAGAAATTTCGAGTGACGGTGGACAAAAGAAGAAACTAAAATATGTTAGAAAGGTAAAAATAATTGTTAGTGAGAAGAAATTGTGTAAAAGTTTGGTTTTACCTGGAGCCATGGGTGTGTCGTCCGGTGTGGTCGGCCATCTTGAAAGAACTGACAGGACGAGTGGAGGTGTACTTTTTGTTACACAAAAGAAGACATTAGTTTTCCTGAATATTATTTATTAATTCATTTATACATAATTAGATGTTTGTTTTGATTTAAATATTGTCATTTGGATGAGTTGGAGAAACACCAAGAATTGTTATGCTAATTAGGAACAGTATTTATATGCATCACCAGATGGCAATTCAGAGATTCCGATATTTGTGGTCATCGTGCTGTGTATTTGGTGTTGTCTTCATCGTGTGCTAACCAATCATCCTGCTGTGTTGTTCGTGGAAAAACTGTCATAGTGTTTTTTATAAATTCTTGTGGATCACGACGAAAGTTATTCTGTTGGAAGTAACTTGTTGTTTTATTTTACTAATCAGTTTAAAGTTTTTCATTAAGTTAATAAAAGTTTCTAAAGGATGACAAATGCTGTTTATGTGTTTGTAGACTGGCTCGTACAAGTAAACTTTAACGTTTTCGTTAATTTAGACATCACGGCAGACTTCCGGGCTAAGGAGCTGGAAAAATCGAATCTTGGCGGGAGGCCGGGGGAAACCCTGACTTCTTTACATGCTTATGCTATTGATATAATTGATATACAAAATAAAGTAAGATACAAGTAACTAAAATCTGTAATATTAAATATACTTCAAACAATTCATATTAATTCTTTGTTGACAGCCATAAACATCTCTATGTTTTGTTGAATACTGTGTCATTCATGGAAATATTCATTTGTGCTGTTTGCATTTTTTTCTGCTTGTATTGATGTTTCTATAGAATTTTTTTAAATAATGATTATTTAATGATGTAGGATAAACAAATAATCCTCTACTTATGATGGAATTCAGTTTCAGAAATTTCAAATCCTGCTGTCACAAAAGGAGGGAGAAGATTAGTCAGTCTTGAAGAGGAGCAGTCAGCAGAGAACTAGAAGAGAGATAGGTTCAAGGGACTAAGGTAACAAGGAGCTTCATTTGAGGTGGGTTTTTCGCCCACCTCAAATGAATCTGAGGTTGGCGAAAAACGAGCTTGTCCCGTCGGGGACGGCGGCCGACGGAGACAATGAAGATGGCGACGACGGCCGGTAGCGAACGAAGAACGGAAGCGATGGACAATGATCCCAATTGGTGAATTGTTTTAGTGGATTATTAAAAGGAAACTGAAGAATTTTCGAACAGTTAGTGTTAGTGCCAAATTAGAATTACGGCAAAAAGATGTAATAACGATCTCTCTCTCTCTCTCAGGTACAGTATGTGCGCGGATTGAGGAACTCTCTCTCTAGAAGAGAGTTACGAATCAATTTATTGTATTGTTTTAATTCAGATCATTGCATTTGCTAATCCCTTTACGCTTTTTATAGTATTAATTAAATTCTTGTTTTTTTTTTTTTTTTGGTTTCTGAGTCAATTTCCAATCCCAGACCTCGGCGTCACGGATCCGCGCGCCAAACGCGACGACGCGGTCGAAGCCCGATAAATTTTAACAGCGCCTACTCCCCGCGATCCTCACAATTATTACTTTCTATATTTTGTTTAAAATGTTATTTGTACTGTATACATAGGATGCTACTGATGGCATAAATATTGATTTATTAATTGAAGTCATTAAAATGCAGATTAAATAAAAATATAGCTTAAAAAATCATTTATTTATAGGAATGAGTTGCAAAGAAAATATAGGTTTAAACACAAGTTTTAAACGATTATAAGTTAATTTTTATATTTTCTGCACACGATTTTATTTTCTATAAGCTCAAAAATATTTTTAATCATTTAGAATTCTCTTTTAGCAGGCTATTTTATGATGAAAATTGCATCAAGAGTAGGCTAAATTAGCCTAGTGCAATTTGCTAAAAGTTAAATTTGCATGTTTTGAATAGTTTGAAATGGTACTGCCTCACTTGAGTTTAGTCAAATTTCACAGGAATATAGATTGTAATTGAATATCGATAGTAGTATGCAAGCACTTTTCTCAAGTTGGGGGGTATTTTTATTCTGGAACAATTTTCCAAACTTTCAATTAGAAATATAAATTAAAAATAGGGAATGTATTCGTAGATAAACCGTAAAATTACCATATTCAGCATTTTCAAACAAAATGGAGTGGCCAACTCTCCGTCATTTTAGTACAGTTAGAATCGATTGGAATGTGCAGAACATTATTGCGCATGTGATCTTCCATTTATTATAGACATGCAGATAACTTATTACATGTTGATATCGTAATTTTATTCAAAAATGTCATTATGGGCGCGTTTCAAACCTCAATAGTAAGTCATCAGTGATTAGTTTCTTTTGACGTCAGAAATAACTCAACATCAGCTTGTTTCTGTTTCTGTTTGACGATGATAGTGATTTGTTACACTCTCTAACTTTTAAAATCTTATCATCCAGCAGGAACTACTTTTCTGCGACGTTAGAAAAACGGTGTAAACCGGTGTCAACACACCGGTTGCATCGTTACAGCTACAACGACCTCTAGCGGTGGTGATTGGGGTGAGCGTGTTGACACCGGTTTACACCGTTTTTCTAACATCGCAGAAAAGTAGTTCCTGCTAGATGATAAGATTTTAAAAGTTAGAGAGTGTAACAAATCATTATCATCGTCAAACAGAAACAACGACGTTAAACAGAAACAGAAACAAGCTGATGTTGAGTTA
>AYEL01081566.1:0-29837 GCA_000484575.1 Olivierus martensii | reverse complement strand
TGAGATGGTAATGGCGGTACTCCGCGACAGGATATAATCCGATCGATTATCGTTCGTTGTGAATTATTGAGGATAATTTCAGCAATATTCCACCCCTAAATCCATTAAATATTATGTAAGAAAGGAATTAATATAAAAGTATGAAGTAATTTGCTTTTTTGGGCAGTTCGTATTACGACAGGTATTAGCAACATTTGGAACACAAAATACTCAATTGTCGCCAACTAACTGAATTTCAAATCGAAATCGAAAATCGAAATCGAATCGTCCCTCTCATGGCAAATTAGCGAAATTATATTTATGACAATTTTTAGCAAAGTAATTTCCAATGATTGCATTTTATGTGTGTATTGTGTATCTATAGTGTATTGTGTGTCTATATGTGGATTTATAAAAATTAATGAAAATATTGTTTGTTGTAGGAGAGTAAATATAATTTTCTAAATGTGTTAAGTAAAAATGATGTTGTAGAAATACAGTGTTATATGAGGGTTTCCTCAATTTTCAAATCGTGTTAGAGCGAAGCCGTGTTATAGGAGGGATAACTGTACAATTCTACTATAAATCTATTATTCGTTGTGCAGTGAAATAAAACAAGTTATATAATATTTTGATATTTATACTGTATGTCTGTAGGTTATTTATTTTTTTGTCAACAGATGACACCACATTCCATTCAGGAAGAATACTATGTGGCGGGGCCAGGGCGGGGCAAAACAAGCCCTTCCACAGGCTGCCCATCCCTGTGGAGGGTCAGCTGAATTGTGGAGGACGGGGATCGACGGGCCGGGTCCGGACCCCATGATAAATATTTTCAAGGGGTGGGATCCGAGATTCGAACTCGGGTCCTCCAGAGTGGAAAGCCGAATTGGCCGCGTGGTTTCCACGCGGCCAATCCGGTCGACAAGACCAATTGTTTATTACAGCTAACATCACTTTCTCGGCTATTTCCGGTTACTTTAGCAACACTATGCTCGAGGGATCAAGAGAGAGAATTTCTACCCAGCCGGCCAAACTGGATCAACTTGGTATCCGTCGTTATGTGGACCTATAGCAGGACGTTCTCATCCAAGCTCGGCAATGATTTAAGCCGATTCTCGCTTAAACCATTGCCTAGCTTGGATAATTTTAGATCCTGATAGCAGACCGTCACAGCCACAAATGTTGCATATGCCCAATAAGATAAATCAAATGAGGGGCAAAAGAAACAGCTGACTGGATTAGACATTGGCAATGTTTCTCCGAAATCTGGACCCAGTCACGAATGAAAGTGACGATTTTATTTATAAAGTTGTTTTTTAATGTTGTTTGTACATTTTCCTCTTATTTTAATAAAATAATTGAGTAAATATAATATGACTTTTCATTTCGTTTAATGAATTATCATTAACAATATAAATGACAGAATTAAGACGGAAAAAATAAGGTCTCTTATAAACGACCTGGATTACACACAGAAAATTATAGCAATCCTACTTTTAGATATGATTATAAAGTTTAAAAAGTGCGTTATTGTATTGATGTTATTGTTAATTAATAAAACAATGAATCCGGTAAATTGGTAAATATATAAATAGGAAAATAAAGCATAAAAAAATTATAGTTCTGGTTGAATTATTTTTCGTGTCACGGATTGATGCATGCCACATAGATAAACTTTACCGTTTATGCAGTTATATTTTCGATTCTATACAATTAAAATAAATTTACTGTAATTATACTTATATTTTATACTTAATTATACTTATATTTTTAATAATTATTTCATAAAATAATTATTATTTTATGAAATAATAATTATTTTTTGAATAAATATCACAAAGTGGCTTTTTCATGGCTAATTCCTAATTACTGATAACAGCGCCAAAATTAATATAGCAACGACAATTATAATACAATAATTTTGTAACAGATTATAATTTCAAAACTTTTTGTTCTTTTCTTTATAACTCATTCAAATAACTATTCTAATTGGTTTTGTTTTCGCAAAAAAATTTCATGCTTCTTCAAAATTAGTGTAGTATATTAAAATCAAATTTAACCTCTTTTGTGTATTTTCATATGTTGATTTAATTTGTCCAAAATGAAAAGACGATAATTATATTATTTTGCAAAGTTAGGTGATGATGAAATGATATATACTGTATATAGGGAGTTTCTTAGCACCTGTACCACCCTTTTTTCTCGGAAACGCGATGAAATAGGAAGTAGGGAAAAAATTTTTCATTACCAAAATATATCTGAAGAATCGAATGGGCATGATAAAAATTTTGTGGGCCCATCGGAAGTAGGGGCACAAGGGGTCAACTTTGAAATCTCCAATGGAAACCAATGCGGATTTTGGTATAATTTGATAGAACTCAAAAGTTGTTTGTTTTTCACAAAGTTTTTTAATATCACTTACGGATTATGAGATATCACAAAAAAAGATGCCACCGCATGTACCGCTGATTGGGCTATTCAAGCAGTAAGAATAATAAAAATCAGACAAGAGGGCATCTGTGTACATTGCGAAACATTATTGAAGCAGAAAAAAAGCAGTATTATGCAGATTTAAGGCCAATTCTAATACTCGAACCGCAGTTGCGACAAATCTTTCGCCATCACAGTTCGGCATGGAGCCATATTCAAGAACAAGGGTTTCTGGACTTGCTTCAGCCCTTTATGAGCGCATGGATGTACACAGATGCCCTCTGTGAAATTCTTCCTATTATTATTGCTTGAATAGCCCAATCGGCGATACATAAGGCGACATCTTTTTTTTACGATATCTCACAATCCGTAAGTGATATTAAAAAACTTTCAAAAGTTGTTTGTTTTTCACAGTTATATCCAATTATGCCAAAATCCTCATTGGTTTCCATTGGAGATTTCAAAGTTGACCCCTTGTGCCCCTACTTCCGATGGGCCCACAAAATTTTTATCATGCCCTCAATTCTTCAGATATATTTTGGTAATCAAAATTTTTTCCCTACTTCCTATCTCATCGCATTTCCGAGAAAAAAGGGTGGTACGGGTACTAAGAAACACCCTGTATATCATATTATTTTGCAATGTTACTGCAATCACGTTTGTCAATTGTTAAAAGAAGTGACATTCTATCAAATGAGTGATGCTTCGGATACAATTTTATTTATTTATTGTCATTAATAAGCAAATTAAATACATGCGACTATCTCGAACTCATCGATAACATTGATTTTTGTACTTTTGAATAGAAACAATTGCCAACGCAAAAATGCGTCCATAGCAAAGAAAGGATTAATTAAAAATTGCGTATTTATTTATAAACGTTACTTATTTTATTTATGCTTATAAGCCGTATTTTGAAGAGCCCCAAGGACATGAGGCCCCTGTGAGAAATATCCAATCGGGCCTCGCTTAACTCAATCCAGCACTGGCTGCACTACAGTGAATAATGGTAGTGAACAGTCAATAAATATAAGGTATTTCTAACTTATGACTGGGAAGCTCAAATTGAATCAACTTCATAAGTTAAAGTTTATCTGTATATCAATTCATTCACATACCCACATCATCAAAAATCAGGAATTGTAAGGATAGCTCAGTCGACTGCCATATGATTTCACTCTAAACGTCTGAATACGATTTTATTTGACACCAGGAGAGATTTTTTTCCTCCCAGCTACTCAAACTCGTTTATAATAAATAAATTAGTCTATTTTAATAAAATATAACAGATAAAGGCTACACTGAATACAAATTGAGAGCTTAACTAAATCTAAACAACATATAAACAGCTTAATTAACAGTTTAGAATGAGACAGTTCTAATGTAATACAGTATTACAATTTTCCTGGAGAGTTATTTGACATGGCAGCACTGAACACTACCTGAGAGGAAGATACATATTTACTGTTTCTTCTATTTCTATTCTCTATGTATAAATTACTCTTTATACTAATCCTCCGTAATAGTTATCGCATTCACTCCTCTCCGTCCAACAGGGCAGAATATCTCTCTTAATCACTATTAATAAACTTTTCTCCACCTCTTTCTCCGACTACCCACCCCCTCCAACAAGGAAGTGGCCCCCTTTGTCTAGAATTTTCATGGCGAACGAAATACGCACTCGCCGATTTATTGTCTATACCAACATTTCTCAAACATTTTTCATTCACGACCCCATTTTTCATTACGAGATTTTTCGCAACCCTTTTTTCATTCACGACCCCATTTTTCATTACGAGATTTTTCGCGACCCCGGTATTAAATATAAAATAAATCATACAAGTACATAAATCATTTACACAAGTATTAAATATGGAATAAAACATATAAGTATATAAATCATTTACTTCAGATGAACACAATCAGCCAACTACACTGAAAATTCATATGTTGTCATAAGAACACAATCAGCCAACTACACTGAAAATACATATGTTGTCATACATTTAACACAATCAACCAACTACACTGAAAATTCATATGTTGTCATACATTAAACATTGGGCGTTTGTGAAATTACATATAAACTGAAATTCAAGTAAATAATTTTAACAGGCATTTTTGTAGATTTGCCTTTTATTACATTTTTACATCGTAACTATTTGACAGCATTCTAAACTTTTTTTAAAAATTAAAACTTATAAAAACAAATATCTAAACATAAAAATATACATCTAGCAGTTGTTCCATGGAGTAGATATGCATTTCGGCTTTTGCAACGCCCTCTTCAGTCTTTATCACAAAACAACCGCAAAAATTTACATAATCTTTATAATCAAACATAAGAACTTAAATTCAAACTTAGAATAAAATTAAATTTAGAAGTGCCATTTCGGATGCCTTTTCAAGATTTATGTTGAAATTCAAGTGTTTGAATTTAATTTTTGCGACCCCATTTGGGGTTGCGACCCATAGTTTGAGAAACGCTGGTCTAGATGGAACTTTTCCCACGAGAGTCGTAGAAGTACTGTTAGTGATAAAGATTATTTTACTTCCTTTCTCCCTTAGGTATGATAAAATTTTATATTTTGAAGTAATTTTACAAAAATGTATATATCTTATGAAAATAAAAGTATTAGTTTGTGAGGGATCCCCATCTGCTGGCATTTCATATACGCGAATTCAATTTATCATCAATTCATTCACATAACGTTTATAATTTTAAATAACTTTAAAAATTAACAAAATCGAGCATAAATATTCATCCACCATGTTTATGCAGTAAAGAAATATATTATAGGATCTATTTTTTTTTCTAGAAAATATAAATTTATATAGGAAAACATTAAAGTAATAATCTATACTATATATATAAAATGCAATGTTTGCTGCGTCTGTCTGTTCCACATAGACTCCCACATCGTATAACCTATCAGGAAAAACTTTATAGAATGAATTCCCATGATCCTGCGATTAACATAGGATATCCAAATTCGCCTCAGGGAGATGGCACATTGGGTTCGTTCCTCTTAGGCTACCACGCTGTTTGACCTATCCGGATCAAACTTTATAGAATTCTTTCCCCGTGGTTAACATAGGGTACCCAGAATTGCCCCAGATTGGGCATTTTGTTATTGTAATTTAAAATGTGTTTAAATTCTTCAGCTTGTTTTGTTGTTAACGTCCAAACATGAAACAGAGATGACGACATAGTTTCAAGCGTAATGGACTATGACATAAAAAATGATGTCAAATATCAGTGTGTGGCATCATTATGCCGTAATAACGACATCAAAAAAGTTCTTTCTTATGACGTAACAATGAATTACATTTCAGAATGCTATGGGCATGATTCAGTATGCTGTCGCAATAAACGTCACAAATATTCCGATGAAGTTGTTTCAACATAACAATCGATGACGTTAGAGAACGTCACCAGTGACGTCATAATAGGCCGACGTACGACGTCCATGAACGTCACTAGTGCTTACAGTAATGGATGACATCACGAAACGTCAGTGTGTGAAGTCACAAGTTCCAACATATGACATAATCGCACCCCAGCAACGTCTGATACACCGGTAGTAATGTATAGTGTATAATAAAAAACATTAAAAACTACCATCATTGTTCTTATATTACAGAGGTGGCCAAACTTCATGTCAATACGAGCCACATAGGAATATCTCAAATACTCTAGTGCCACATTTTCTTTCTGGATCAATGAGAACGGCATTAGTTTTTCGTTTTTCGGGTAATCTTAATAATGAATTCAAAAATTGTTTATTTCAGATGCATTTATTTCATATAGATGAAACTCCACTTTTTACAATAGATAAAGTACAGATATATTAATATTATTTTTTAACTTAAGTATTTCCTTAATATTTACTATTGACTTTCATGATATGGAGCCACATTGAAGGTACCAAAGAGCCGCAGTTTGGCCACCTCTGTTAAATTAAGAACCTAACCTCTCAAACCATATAGCAACAGCAATTTTCTTATTGCTAAAGAACTTGAATGTGATCTTAACATGTGTATTATTATAAAAATATATTTCAAAAACTTATCCATAGAAACTTATTGTATTAATAAAGAAACTTAAACCCTTGTATAGACATTGGACTATTCTGTTAATCTTGACATTTGAAAAAAAAATAAATAAATCTGAACCTAATATCCATTGGAATACTATATTCTTATGTTTTGTCATGTTTTTCTATGAAGAGGTTTTACTTGATATATGTCTCAAATCTGATTATTGTATAAAGATACACACTGTGTATTTCTTGTCCGACAGTTTATTATTGAAAAAAGAAAGTTTTAGCTGCTGTAAATGTAAATTTGACCAACAACAAAATTTACAAAATTCTGATTTGGACAAGTGCAAACTGATATTATTCAAGAAACTGGTTGTTATAATAAAGCTCCATTTTCATTATTATCCAATTACATTGCAGATTTACATAAAGAAAATTAAATATTTTATTAAATTTATACTTGCAGAGTGAAAATTTATAAACTTTAGTTATAAAATTTATTACCAAGATTTTTCAGAAGTATACTGCATTTCACAGAATGTAAAATTCACCATTTTTACCAAATACTAAACAACATTAAAATAAACAACATTATTCTTTTTCTGTAATTAACATTTTTATTACAAATTACTTTTATGGACACAATTCTGAATATTAAACTTAAGTGTTACAACAATGATAGATGAAATTTTATAATTTAAAGAACAAGTAAAAAAATTTTGCAATGTTTTAGTTTAGTATTTATTCAAATGACCAAAATATAGACACAAACAAAGTTGTACAACAAACTCTCTATAATCTAGTCCTACATGTTTACTATTTGTCTGATGACATACACAAACATTCATCACTCCAAATAGCAATAAAAGCTCCAATGAGGATTAAATTATATTATCAAAAATCTTATAGAGAATTTGTACCTCAACAACATAAACCGAATTCAGTATGCAAAGTAAATCTGTATAGCTTGAATTCTTTAACCATCATTTTGTAAAGGATAGATCAACCAAGTTTTATGGTAATTCTGGATTTGTAAGTAGATGAAATAAGTTGAGATACAAACGAGACAATCAACCAAAAAAAACCTTAAAATTTATTGGATATCAATATACGATATTAAAGTATCTAACAATAAGAAAAAACATTTATTAAATATTAAAATAAATTTTGTTGAAAATATAAAAAATATTTTTATACATATTACAATATTTATTACAAGATAAACAAAACTCCAGCAAACAATGTAATCATTTATATATAATTTTTTTTGTTTTTGGTTTTTACACAATCAAGGCATGAAGTGATGTAAATATATATAAATCAAGGCAGCATTACCGTATTTCAAATTTCTGATATTCTTGGCAGTACTGTTATCTCAATAACAGTATAACTGTAAAAAACTTTTTTTTTGTTATAAATTGATTAAAATATAGTTAAAACAGAATATATATATCTTTGGTTGCCTTACACTTAGTTCCATACCAAATGCTATTTTCTTTTCTAAAGTAGGATCCCAAGTGTATGTTAAATATGAAAAAAGCAATTTTATCTTGTAATTCTTGGATATGTTCCAATAATTTTACTATTGTATTTACAAAGATTAAAACATTGAATATGTCCAATAAAAAGATTTATCATAATTTGCTTATTTTTAATATACATGCATATAACTGCAAGAAAAATATAAGATTGTGACATCAATATTCTATTTTGCCACAAAATATTTGAATATAATTTTTTTCTAGTTAAAATCTCAATAAAACATTCGGTATAATATATAAATTCAAAAATTATTAGATTTATGTGCAAATAAAATTTTATATAACATTTTATCAAGTACAATTAATACTGTTGGCAAATAAATTCCTGTAACTATCAAATTTATATGTTAAAAAATCTAAGCAATGAATAAAATTTCGATTTTTCTATTATTCTTTATAAAGATTTACAATTTGCAAAAATATATTAATAACTGGGATCATAATATCAATTATAAAACAACACTGATGGGATTATCTTTTGGGTTAGTATAAAAGTTCTAAATTCTAAATTTACAAATTTAACCCAAAATTGAATATTTGCTCTAATACAACATCCATTACAATTCACTTGGTAGGCAACATACTGTTTTATATACATATTTAATCTATCACAGCAATAATAGGATACTTAGTAATGATACTCGACTTTCAGATTTACTTGCCAAAAAACATTATACTCAATATTTAAATATGTGAGGAACACATCATTAATTACTTCAAAATAATTATAAAATACTGTTTAGCTTTGATACATGCTGACAAAAACCAGCTGCAAATAAATTGATCTTTCATATTTTTTAGTAAATATAATAGAAAAATTTACAATTTACAATTTTTGAGAATTAATGTTTCTAATGTGTTGTGGAGTTTAGTTTTAACACTGTTACTTTAATTATTGCTTTTTCATGCTATACACACAAATTCAGAAATTAAATAAATGAACCTTAAAAAATTTGATATGCAGTTTTTCGGAAGTAAATGGACAATTCATGCATCTTCAGAAATAACTGCTGATGAGATGTCTTATTTCACTGCATGAGTATGAAGGAAATAAACTACCACTTTTTATTATATGATTTGTTTAAAATAAAGTGGCAGCAAATGGTTTTTAATTATATAATGTGGTCACAACTCATTTAAAGTATCATAGAATTTGACAGAACCAACGTGGTGTCTTCTTTGGTGGATCCACAGGTTTCAAATGGCAATTTCCACTCTTTGGGGGATTATTTGCTTCCTACAGAATTAAAAAATTATATTAATTGATATCATTTACAAAAATTAAAAATTTTTTCAAATAAATTGTATTTTAAGCAGCAATAAAACACAATCATGAATTAAAATAGATTTAATTTTTATAATGTGTTAAAGTGATTGAATTTCAAATTATAGACTCTATTGCAAAAAAAAAAAAAAATTGATGCAATTTGCTGTAAGCATATGAAGCAGTTCTCTTAAATTCTCTCAGCTGCTTCTACTGCTGACAGATACATCACAGAGGCATTTACATAGATTACCTGAAACAGCAAGTGGTCAGATATATCCATATTTATAAACACCATTCCTTATATTGACCTCAGATTCACTCCCCTCAAGAGCTTTTGAAACACCCTATGCATTTGTTGGTGATGAAATTTTAATGATTTTTATATTTAGCTGAAAGGTATTTATATTCAGAGTTTCCCAGTTCTCATCATTTTTTAGAAGTGCATTGTTTTCTTTGTAACAGTGTATTTTGATATATAATTAGTAAAATATATTTTGTATATATTTTT
The DNA here is from genome assembly GCA_000484575.1 of Olivierus martensii. Classification (NCBI taxonomy): domain Eukaryota; kingdom Metazoa; phylum Arthropoda; class Arachnida; order Scorpiones; family Buthidae; genus Olivierus; species Olivierus martensii. The sequence goes on along the minus strand of AYEL01081566.1, from coordinate 20,066 downwards.
AATTTTTTTAAATAAATATTTTTAAGAGAACTTTATCTCGTTACTAGAATACAAACTTCCCGTAATTACATTTCATAATTAAAAAGAAGCAGAAATAAATACAATAATCATTCAAATTACAATTTGAAGTTACATTATAGGTCAGACCAAGACCAGCAGCATTATTCCAGACAATATAAATTAAAACCGACTTTCCTATAAATACAATATTAAAATAGTGTAATTAGTTCCAGATCAAAAATATTTGAACAAGAAATAGATATTCTTATTCTGTACTAATGAAAGATTAAGAAAAAATATGAAACCTGATAAATCAAATGGAAATTTAAAGAGAAAATAGCAGTCTCTCTTGAATTAACCAGGGTAATCTGGATAATTGCTAATATCCAATAACAGAAATTGCATTAAACTAGTTTTAAGCAATGATCAAAGAGAATGATATTGAACTAGTAATTTTTCTTGCAAGGTTCAATAGTGCTGAATCTTGCATGATAAATTCCTTCTCTCTCTCTCAGAATATTCTAAAAGAAAGCAGCATTCTGTTTATAACTTGCCTTATTGTTGCAGCTCACTGATCATTCAAATCAATGATTATATTTCATTGAAATAAAACTATTTATTTTGCTAATTGAAAAAATTATAAATGGTTATTTGTATTCCCTAGATTCTAAAATGTAAATTTTTCATCTATTAATGTTTTTGAAATCAGGATGCATCATACAATTTAAAAAAAAAAAAAGAAATTGTAATTTTTATATTAAATTAAATTACAATATGATATAATATATTTCAGACATAAAATGTATTGTGTCAGTTTAAAACAAATTTTAGGTAGACATCAATATGTTATTGCAAGAATGGATAATAATATTGATTGTAAAATATATTAAGCAAATACATATTAAATGTGATATTACTTTATATAACAATTGCAAATATTTTGGCTAGAAATGAAATATCCAATAAAAAATATCTTTCCTATTTTTTGAATTTCATTAATAGCAGTTTGAAATTAATTAATTAGTTTAAAGAATTATTTAGACATCACTGTTAAATTAAAATTTCTTTTTTTTATAAAAAAAATTAGAATCACACACAATAAATATATTAATTAAAAAAAATAAACTTCAGTTACTCACCAATTTCTTTTCCATTTTTGCTTTGATATCTCTTGCTAAGATATAAAAAGCTTCGTCTACATTAATACTTGCTTTTGCACTTGTTTCCATAAACTTTATTCCATATTCAATCGCCAACTAAATATTAAGATAAAATTTTAATGTCCTATAAATTTCATCATATAATCTTCACATTATGTGATTTTTAAAATGAACAATTTGGGTATTCAATGACTAATTAATAACTAATAACAGGTTACCTAGAAGTCTTGTCTTGATATCTGCTGCAAAAATATGGAAATCATTATGGTAGATCCATGTAGACCAGCAGCATTCTTTTTGTCTGCCAGAGTTAGATCATATTATGTAAATTCATCTCTTAAATGCAACAATATGTAAATAGTTTTCATATCCAGATCTTGCTAAAGATAATATTTATATATATATATATAAAAAGCATCTGCTCCTCTGGATAAACAATTCTCTGCTGTCCTCATCCAGTAGCAGTCTCCTCCCATTATATTGTATTTGTGATGATATCATCACTTTGGAAAGGGGCAATCAAAATTTAGCCACCAAGCTTACCATACAAAAGAAAAAGAAAAAAAAAGATATCTGCTCCTCTGGATAAACAATTCTCTGCTGTCCTCATCCAGTAGCAGTCTCCTCCCATCATATTGTATTTGTGATGATATCATCACTTTTGTGAACATTTATTATCATTTGTTGTTGTTTACATCATTTATCATTATCGACATATTTATTTTTGTTCTGAATTTTTTCATTAGTAGAAAGATTGTGGCAATGGAATTGTTTTACTTAATTTCATTAACAATATTCTATTACATAAATAAGTATGGCTATTTAAATTTTTAAATATATCATTGATAATATCTATAAATGTAATGAATGTTTATTATATTCCTGACTGAGAACTGGATAATCAGAGTAACTATCTATAAGAGGAAAATCTTTACCATCATCATTATTGATTTTTTGAAACAATCAATAAATGATGAGAGATTAGGCTCAGCTAATATGATCATAATGTATGTTGCATGAATATAAAATAAATGCAAACTGATCAAGACATAATTTCAATTATTTAAATAAAAGTTATATAAAGACAATCAATTTTGAAATTTTTATAAATATTTAATAATAAACAAGTTCAAAATAAATTTAATTATTTTATATAAGCAAGCCAGCAAACATGAAACTTGTTGATTTCTGAATGGTTTTTGAAAAAAGGCACTAATCAATAAATTTACAATAGCGTTTGAAATATAATTTAAAATACATCTTTAGTCTAATTTATACAGGAAACATGGAATATGAGATAAAAATAAACCATATTTCAAATTTTTCTTTTCTTTATTAAAATTTTACTTTTTGTAACTACAAAAATTTTTTTTTTTAATCATATATAGATTTGTATTTCAAAACACATTTGAAAGTTCTCTTCCTTCAGTTGAAGAATTAATTGGAAGATTTTCATCAAATGTATGATCAATTAGATTAAATTGAAAGGAATTTTTGAATTAAACAGTCTAAGATAGTGAAATGAATAGTTTCTCAGGTAAGAAATAAGAATACAAAAAAGATGCAAAATTAATATTTTCTTTTAGAGGTTCCTTTTTCTTTTGCCATGAACAGCAAAATATTTAGTCCCAACTCTGAATTTATCATTTTATTACAATTTAAAATATATTCAATAAACTTATAGTTTAAAATTAGAGCACAACACCACTTTTCTCAATAAATTTCATTCTTCTTAAGTAAATTTCACAGTTGTTTTGCTTTTTCTTAAGATGGAATTTTGATTATGTTTTATTATAGAAAAAATAGATAATGAAAGAAAAACAATTTTACAAAATATCTTTTCTAAGCTTAATTCCAATACAAAAATATAAATAGCATTTTAATATACATATAATATCAAGGATCCTCTGTATATATTTGTTGTTTGCATATATGTCACTGATTAATTACTGACAATAAATCTGATATACATCAAAAGTATTCACACTTGCATCATATGAATAGAGTGCACATGCTTATTTCTCCTAAATTTCTATCTTTCTCCTTTTGTATTTAAGTTCATTGCATACTGTATATAAAATACATCATTCTGCAGAGTCATGATTAATATACATCAAAAGTATTCACACTTGCATCATATGAATAGAGTGCACATGCTTATTTCTCTCAAATTTCTATCTTTCTCCTTTTGTATTTAAGTTCATAATTGCATACTGTATATAAAATACATCATTCTGCAGAGTCATGATCATATGTCTTATCATTTTGCCAAGATATATACAACTTATAAATTATAATTTGTTTTATTTATTATGCAATTTATGGTGCAAAAATTCATGGTGATAAGCAGATGAAGTCAGACTCTTTCATCAAGAAAAATTCAGATAGATAATCTCAATCTCAACAGCTAGTCATTGAAGCAGCAGAAATTTTAAGTGTTGCAACAATAATAACAACACACCCATATCCTTATTAGAGGGTGGACAGCACTCAAAGAAGGTAAAATAAAAAATAAATTAAAATGAAGAGGAAAACATTCAAATGCCACTAATCAGATGGCACCATTCATACTTCTGTTTTCATTCTTGTCATCCTTTTTCCAGTCCAGTTTTCATTTCTTTGAGTTTTGAAAAATCAAACAAAAAATTTCACCATGTTAGTGATCAGCCAATGATGTATAGACTGGTGGACGGGCTGTCCCCCTTGAGGATCCCAGACAACTTCAGGCACAACTGAGGTCTGGGATCCTCATGGGATCATTTTGTCAGACATAACTTTTGACCATTATAGCAAAGTTGAATTACCAACAGCCCAGTAAGATCACTGGAGCATGCAAGGTCTCTTGCCACAAAAAAAATATGAGTTCAAAGAGACTGTTGTAATAGGAAGAATAATAATAAATTTTTATTTTTTGTTAATAATTTCACAGGATATTTTCAAATTATTATTTAGCAATTACAATAAATTATACTATATTATAGTTTAGTATATAATAAGTATTTCCTATTCTTAATTTATTATGCTTAATTTATATTGGTATGCATAAGCATACCAATATAAATTTGAATTTTTTAGTTGGTCTGGAAAGTAATTCCCATATATTAGATCAATAAAAAATTGAGGTCCAATATCCATCATTTTGATATAAATCATGCTTTTTAGGAACATAATTAGACAATGTATATTGAGGACCTTCTATAATAAAAAACTTATTTGAAATCTAAATAATTTGACTGAATAATTGATGCAACATATTGTAAAATTAAATAGTATTGTATATTGCATCAATTACTTAATTCTTAATTTATAAGATGATTATCTACACTTCATTATACAATTTATATTAAATTTAAATTTTATAAATTGTTATTGTGTGTCAAGAAATCCTAACAAGATTACAGTAGGTTAATTTTTACAATTTGTAGAAAATAAACAAAACATACATACTTGTTCACCTCTTTCCTTAGAAACCTGCCTATATTCATTCCTATCACATTTGTTGCCCAAAATCATTTTTTCCACATCAGCAGAAGCATGCTTAAAATATTAAATTTTATATATATTCATTTATTTATATATCATATAATTTAAAAAAAAAAACTATCTTCAAGTATTGAATTTGAAAATTATTAAAGTATACAATTTTGTTATTGAACAATTATACTTATATATTTTTTTCAGTTCTTAATACTTCTCAATATTTTCACACACAAATATTAAAAGAATATAAATTAAATTCTGAAATACTACTATAAAATAATCAAATTCTAGATCAATAACTACACTTAAAACTAACTAGCAATTTTGAGAGGTAATATATTTAATTGGACAGCTAAATTATTTAAACCAGTGGTTCCCAAACTTTTTTGTCTCATAGACCACTTGCCATGTTTTTCGGTTTTGGGTAGACCCCTGCTTAGTTAATATTGAATTTTTGCAAATCCAATGTTTTTTTTTCACTGACATGGACCTCTTGCAGGTTGTCGTCAACCCCTGGGGGTCAATATAGACCACTTTGGGAAACACTGTTTAAATTACAATTGTTTAAATTTTAAACAATGTTATTAAATATACAAACTTAAAAAATTTGCTATTCATGTCATCAAATATATTAATTTTTAATGCATTTATGTGATTTAGTTTATGAAAAATAGTCAATATATAAATCAGTTTCAATAAAATCATAACTTATATAAATGTGATGTTTCTATGTACAATCAATTTATGTGCACTGATCTATTAATAGACTTGTTACACAATCATCAGTAGATAGCATATAGAACAATTGATGTTGTAGTGTTTTAATCAATAAGTGTAACTTTTTTCAAACTGTTTATTGATTATTAAATGGCTAGATCATTACAGGCTTTATCATAGGTTGCCCAACATGGAGCAGTCAATTGAAGAGTAGATATGTGATGAAAACATGTTATTTTAATTAAAAAATCATGAATATCTTATGATTCAACAGTTATTTCTGCTATAATTACCAAAATATTTTTACTTGAATGCTAAGTAAGGATTATATTCAAATTTATATATAATACTGATCATTCTTTTAAAGTTTTTGACAGTAGCCTATAGAGTGAATAAAATCTATTATTTTAAATTTCTTATGTATAATGTATAATTATTGATTATAATTGACCATATTTTTTTTAAATTATCTGATTTTACTTATTGAATAGAGCACTGCAATTGATCAATTGTACAGTATTATTGATTGATTTTTGAATTATCTATCAACAATTGTATTGACGATGGATCAATTATTAATACATCATGATCAATTAATAGTACATAGCATATAACATTATTCCATTGAATTCACAAGAGATATACAGTATATAATTGTAATAATTTCAGATTCCATTATAGTTTAGCCAATATCTGGAACAAAGTCAGTTCAAAGGGAGAAAGATTAATTTTTAAAGTATATTGTTGATTCAAACAGATTGGTGGAAATACAGAATCTATCAAATGACCCTGGATTATACAATTAAAGATCTAGTACATTTCTATATGGACATCCCTCCAAAAAATTATATTATTTATATATATAAAATAAAAATGACATAATCCATTAATAAACTGCACATCAGCTCATAAATCAGAATTATACTTTATTAGAATAAAATTTTTTGACCTACATTCTAAGAATCTTAGAATGTTGTACTGATGATGGCCTCACAATAATACTAAATGTGTACTGAAGACCATCTATCTCATAGTAGATCAAAAATGTTTATTCTAATAGAGGATAATTATGCTATTAAACTTTCATTCAGACTGCACCATAAAACAAATAAAACTACACAATAGATCTTTTGCAGTCAAAAGATTTTTATTCAGAAACGCTTTCAACGCTCTTGGCGTCTTCCTCAGCTGTTATTCTGACGCTTTCAACGCTCTTGGCATCTTCCTCAGCTGTTACAATCTAACTAACCCCGCTTTACATGAGCAGGAGAGCTAACACATAAAAACAAACAAACACGGTAAAGATTTAAAAGGCCGGTATACATCTGGATGTGCTCTCCTTAGTCCCTCCGGACAGCTCAGTAATACATTTGTTACGTGATTCCACCTCCAGATTACATAACATTTATAATAAACAAACTTACAAAATTTTTTATACAGACTATCAAAAAAAAAATATTGTTTTTTTAATAAAATATTAAGAAACTTTCAAAAAGATAAAAATAAAATAAAAAGATAAAATGAAAAATAAAAATAAAATAAAAACAAAAAATAAAAATGAAAATAGACGTATAACAAATAAAAACAGTATACTACAGGTAACATTCCACATAAACTGCTTTAAAATTCCTTAACGGGAGATGTCAAGAAACCGATCTTAGCGTATCCTTTTTCTTATTCTGCTTAACTAGATTACTCCCCTCATTTGTCTGTAAAACCTTTGATTAAACCTAAAATAAGAATGGTGGCAGACCAAGTCACAGAGATCCCTCAGACACTCCAACAGCCCTTTCTGCTCCTCCTCCTCTAGCAGCCCATTACAAAGTAGATGATACAGTTCAATACAAGCCGGTTCTATCCTAATAGAGGGATAGAGAGACTCAAAGTCGAACGTCGTAAGGGTTTCATCTGGAAACGGGCCTTTCTCCAATAGCCTATCTAGCAGCTCTTCCGTACAGTTAACCGAGTACTCATATCCATTTAGTCTCAACCTACACCATTTAGCCAGTTTTTTCTCTATCAAATAAAGAGGCGATCTAAACTTTTCAACTATTGGTCTAATTTTTACCGGCTCTTTATGAATTTTAGCAAATCCAAATTATGCTTTATGAGATGATGTGCAATTTGTTAATTTGAAATAGCAAAGTGAATAGTAACAATTGAAAGATTTATCCAGAAAAGACAATAACAGATACAGACATTCTTGACTTTTGGAGATTCAAGATTCAGTTTGAACACTGTTGTAAATCAGAGTGGTAATAAACTGGAAATGCTCCAAATTGGTCACTGCAAAAATTGCAAAATGACTACTGTCAACATTTGTTATTACACTCCATTTTATCATAAGTAACTTACTGACTACAAAAATACAGAAACCTGTATTTGGTTTCTGTACTTTTGTAGTCAGTAAGTTACTTATGATAAAATGGAGTGCAATAACAAATACAAAATGGATGAGTTTTGTATATCAGACCACTGGTCAAGGACTTGAATTCTTTGTCAATTGCACTGATCGATCATAGAATTTATCAATGACATCACTATTGAAAGTGTGAGTGGTTTAAGTCAAGAACTATCTGTATTTTAATGTAAACTGAATTCTGTTTTTACATGACAGCATGATAGATATGTTCTTGAAAAATATGTGTTAAAGAAATATACTGTATCTATGGGAAAATAGAAGATTGGTTCTAGACCTAAAAAAAATAAATAAATAAATCACCAAAAATAATACAAATAAACCATATGAAAAATCATGTAGAATCTTCTTATTTTTACACACTTGCACTTTTTATTTCATAAAGATTGCACATGTACATAAAAATGCATTATATAAAGTAAATCATCATTTGAAAAGAAAAACATGTTACATATTCATAAATACAAAAATTAGGCAAAATAACGAGAGTTACACATAAGATTTTGATTTTAATTTTTATGAAATTTTTTATACCATTAAACATCAAACTCAAAATGAAGACAAATTCCCAATTGCAGTTATACATATAATTAGGATAATTCCCCCAGAAATTTCTTTTCTAATTGGAATTAAAAACAACATGGAGGTGAATAATGCAAAGCAAGCACTGCATTCACTATAATTTGAAAAAAATTTCTTATTAGAATTTGAGTTGATCATGTAAAATCAAAATCTTGTAAAAACAAAACTAAATGTAATGCATATTAGTAACAAAGAAACTTAGTTATTTGATCCAAGCATTGCTAATCAAAAACAAAAATTCTCTAATTACTTTTCTTAATCATGCATTTTTATGTATTGTTGATGTTGGTCAGTATTTTATATATACAGACAGGTTCCTGACTTATGTGATTTTAGAGAATAAATGGGTGTGTAATAATTTCATAAAACACAATTTCATAAATAATATATTTTATTCAATCTGTACGCTACTTCAAAAACTTTAAAAGAATGATCAGTATTATATATAAATTTGAATATAGTCCTTACTTAGCATTTAGGTAAAAATATTTCAGTAATTATGATTCAGCAGTTATTTCTGCTATATATGATATTCATGAACACATTTCATTCTTTGGCAATAATATAAACTAAAGTTGTGATAAAAATGAAATTCTATCCTGCAAATTAAAAGATACAGCATGGAGATATCGTTTAATTGTAGAATATCCCTACCAAATTTCATAAAAATCTTCTAATTAGTTCAGAAGTTAGTGGGGGATACACAGGCAGAGATTGGACCAATATTATAAGGTTCCATTTCCTTCAGAAAATAGGCTAAAAATGCCTAGAAAGCAAATCTATTTTCAGAATGTAAAAATTTCAATAATTTTTTAATTTTTAATATCAATTATCAAAAAAGATAATGTTTACAAGACTGCATTTTGCATAAAAATGTTATATTTTATTAAATAAGTACTTTAATCAATTTTTTTAATTATCAAATCAAATCTCTTAAGCAATTCTCATTATTTTTATTTATAAACAGATTTATTTACCTCTTCTATATTCCTAATCCAATTTTTTATATTTTCAAATGACTTCTCACTTGTAACATCATATACTAACATTATACCCTGAAATAAATTTTAAATTCAATATTTTAAATGATGTCAAACAATAATTTGCCATTTATTTTTATTTTAAATATAGTATTAAAATATAATTATTTGTATAAACCAGGGGTTGGCAACCTGTGACCCACAGTAACATTTGAAGTGACCTGCCAAAGAATTGATTACATTGGTGTTTTATGCTGTTAGTTAAATTTTATGATTTTTTTCATTATGTTTATTATCTTATCTTTTGATTTTGTAGAAAAATATTTTTTATATAAATCTAATGAGAATGTATGATTTATTTTGAAATAAATGTTCATATTCTTGAAATTAACTTTTATTATTACCATGTTTTTTTTTTTAACTTAACAAAGTGATCCAAACCCAAAATGTGAACCCTCAATATAATAAAGTGACTTGCAGTAAAAAAAAGGTTGCCGACTACTGGTATAAACTATTTTCCTTAAGTGATTATTTTTTTTAAGTAAAGAGATATTTTAAAGACTAAATTTATAATGTAAATAGATATTAAAACTTGAACTGTAATTTGAGTTTTTATTTTATTTTAATTTTTCAAATAAAAACTAAATTAATTCCCTTTTATTTGGTAATGAAAGTAACAAATGTAATAATAAGCTAATTTTTATATACAGGGTGTAAATTATCTCCTTCAAAAAAACTAATAGAGTGCATAATAAAATAAAAATAGGACAGGTCCAAGTTAACTTCCTCACAATGTCTACTAAGCAATGGAAAATTATTGTGTTGAAACAGAGGAATTTTGCAATATTGCACCTGCTTTTCTGTTTACTGCAATGATTTAAACTTTCTATTAAGAAAAGCTGTAATTATGACAAAGTAATCATGAGTCAACTAGATCTGTAATAAGTTCTATTATTTCAAGAGATCAAATCAGTTTTTGAGCATTGCAAATCAAGATATTGTAGAAACAAAAGAAAGGATCATTCTTGTAAGATTCTCTATAGAACATAATTACAATAGAATCTCGATTATTTGTGTTGTGAATTAGCTGGAGGTAATCCACAGCCTTGAAGTGATGTTTAATTATTGATGTTTTATCTTAAATGCAATATCTGAAAGATTTTTAAACATTTCAGATTCATATCTTTATTATATCTTGGATAATTGGAGATCAAATTTAAAATCAAATTGCAAATATTGCAATAATTTCTTTCTGCAAATAAATATCTTGTTTTTTTCAATAAACATAGAATACTAGCTGATGAACAGACAATATATACTATCAAAAGTAACAGAGAGTTGGCCTAGATGACTATATAGTAAAACTGTCACATATTATCTTGGAGGATCTGGGTCCCACATCTCCAATTTTTCAGAAAAGTCAGTTTCAAATTTTAGGTGGGTCTTCACCCAGTCTATTGAACCCCATCTTTCACTCGTTTGGTTGATCCCATCAAGGGTGATGTCCAACTTGTAATGGGTCTAAAAGTGGCTGAAACAATATCTCATGTGTGATTCAGCAACATAATTAAAACTATCAAAAATTGATATAGGGACTTCCCCATGCAATTACTTAAGTTTGTGTTCCTTCTACATTTTTATCACTTGATCTATAAAATAAAATCCTAAATTTTGGTTTTGCTTAGGTCAAAGCAAGTGCTCCAGGTAACATAAGCTATCAAAAAACATGATCTTTCTAACAAAAAAAAAATGAAGTGCAAAATAATTCATACTACTTAATTAAATTACCAACATCAAGTTTTATTATATTATTTTTAAAATATTAGTTAATATTTTTATACATATATTACAAACATATTATAAATGTATATATTTTTATAGCTTTTATAAAATATTTTAAAAAATTATAATTAATATCAAAATAATGCAGGTTAAGTATCCCAATCCAAAATTCCAAAAATAATCTGAAATCAGTAAGTTTGCTTTTAAATCAAAAGATGACACAATAGTGTTAATGCAAGATGTCTGTAACTGCTTATTTTCTGTCATTTTGTTTATATATCATTAAAAAAAATGTCTAAAATGTCTGATAATCATAACCTTATATGAGTGTTTTGGATAAGATTTTCCAATGTTAAATAAACTCATTTTCATTGTTTGTTGGATTTATATTCTTTTTATTTAGTATCATCATGGTTTCTTTTTATTTGGTAACATTTTGGAATTTTTTTTTATTTTGTTTTGGATTTTGAATTTTTCCAGACTTCACCATATCATATATTCAGAAATCTGGAAAAATCCAAAACATTCCCAGTCCCAAACATTCCAAATTGGGGATAAATCAACCTGTAATAATAATTATTGTTTTTATCAGAGGCATGTGCACCTCTGTGTAAATTGATTATTGATGAAATAAGTGTGTGAATTTTTTGAAGGCTATCACAATTGAATTACATTTAATAGCTAATTTTATGTCAGTTTAATGTCTTTATCAAGATTACATTGAAATTCAATCACATTTTCATATATACCAAAGTTTTAAAATGCAGACCATAATTTTCTAAAAATGTTATATTATTAAAATCACTGGATAAAAGAAAATTTTTGTGGAATGATTGAAAATAAACTATTCACTGACATCCTCTGAAACATACCTGATGTAGAGAGTTAGCATTATATGATGTCATTGGCATGTTGACAAAACACTGCACTGGTTACACAGCCTTTCCATTTTGGTGATGTCATCATATATTACCGCTCACAATATGATGGCATTAACAACAAGTTATTTTAAATTTCATTTACTCCTTTTAACTATTATTTTATTAGCTGCAAAGTTTTCTTTGATATATAAAACTGCAATTTGCAGTTATACAATTAAAAATAATTTATAAAATTTGAACTTTTTTACATGATGATAGCCTATTGATACCATGATGAACACCATTCCATCTATTTTCTTAACTATATCATGCATCAGTGATGTCATATACATGCCACTCTATATTGGGAAACTTATAAAATTTCAACAGTGCTTTGTTTTTGATAATTACAGATAAAATAAAATTAAAATTAAAAAAATTATGCATATCTATATAAAATTCTGTATTGATTAATATCATTACTGCCTTCATAGTTAAGAAAGAAAAATGTGAGATGTCATATCACCAAAAAGATATACAATCTGTCATCTATCAGAAATTTTTAAAACTGTCATTAGCTGGTTTTCAACAATTACAAGGAATTAATTGAATTGTAATAATAAATTGATTTCCTTGTAATTTCTATTCTGCATAACTGTAGGAAATCCTATGTTATTTGATATCTTAACCACCTTTTTAATGTGATTAAAAAAGTTAGAGTTAACGAAGTTAAATGAGCAATGTATTAATACAGTGGTTCTCAACCACTGTGCTGCAGCATACTAATGTGCCGCCAAACTTTTGACAGTCTCATGGAGCAATGTATTAATACAGTGGTTCTCAACCACTGTGCTGCAGCATACTAATGTGCCGCTAAACTTTTGACAGTCTCATGAAAAATTAAGAATGAATTGTATGTGTGTAATTGTATGAATCGTATATATTAATAGTGAAATGTGGTTGGCTTGATAACCCTTTTGCAGTTGAACCATTGTACCAATTCCTATAAATGGGATATCTTTAGAAAAATCTAACCCTCGAATTTCTGCGACAGCAAAATTTTAAATTTTTAATAAAAAATTTTTACTTAATTTTTATTTAAGGAATAAAAATTATAGTATCTCTAAAAAGACAAAATCTGCAGATGGCGCTATAACTTAATAAGGGCCACCATTTAATAATCCCATATATGAGTATATCTGTAATCTGAATGTAATAAATAATAATAAATTTAATAATCTGTTAATAAAAATTCGTTATTAAATATAAATTATTATTTAAAATATTTAGGTGTGCCGCCAAATTTTAAAATATTAAAATGTGTTTCTCAACAGAAAAAAGATTGAGAACCACTGTATTAATATATGCAGTTTATTTATTTTTTAATATTAAATGTATATTATCCATAATTCCAATTTTTTTGAATATTTTGCACATTATCTAGGAAAATTAATTCATGTTTCTGTCATTTTCTTTTTAAATTACATTTTTTAATTAATTTTTATTCATAATATGCATTTGATGGAATTTTTTTTTAATCTGCCACACAAAAAAAATTGCACATAAACAATTGCACAAAAAACAAACCACACAAAAACAGGTTTGACTGTAATTGGGAGTCTATTATATTTCAATTATATACTATTATCTATCTCTCTTGATGGAAGAAGCTTACCTGAATTGTGAACTTTGTAACTCTGCACTTACTATGAAGCATATTTTAATTGTATGCCTTTATTTCACTTCTGAATTGATTTATTTAATTTCTTTCTAATAAGGTTTTTATTTAAATCTTACTGGAAAGAATTTTAATTATTTTGGCATTTTCTTGTATTGAATTCTCATATTAAATTTCTTCAGTAACTCTGTTAGTATTCACATGTAATTTAAAACATAATAAATTTTCAGAGAATAAATTATTTGTTGAATTTTTACTTTTCAGAGAGAAACTGATTCGTCTTCAACATGAAAATAGAATTTTAAAATTAAAATTAGATAACAATGATGATCAGCAGGTTGCAATTTTACAAAATATGTTGGATGATTCAAGATCACGACAAAATGAGTTAGAAACAGAGAACAGGTGCATATTCTTTTATTTATTAATATATCAATAATAAAAATAATAAAATGAAAAATTAATTTTTTAAATATTTTTATTATAGACTTGCAAATCAAAAAATATTAGAATATCAGAGCCAAATTCAAGATTTGCAAGAATCTCATTCAGCTGTAAGTAATCAAGAGGGTACTGAATTAAGACATAAACTGAATAATACTATTAGAAAATTAAAAGATACAGAAATGGATCTACAAAAGAAAACTATTATCATTGAAACATTACAGAATCAAATTGATAGTGCTGGTAATATATTTTTTTTATTTTCAATAATTAAAAATATGAATTGTTTTAATGTTATTTTTACTTTTCAGTTCAAAAAACTCATCAACTTCAAGAATCTCTCAATAAGAAAGAAGAGGAAATGAGAGCAATGGAAGAACGTTACAGGAAGTATTTGGAAAAAGCTAAAAATGTATAATTATTTATTTTACATTTGTTCTATAGAATACAAGTTCACCACCAAATTTTATTCCACTCTTACTGTTATAGAACCTTGCTGGATTGATAAAAGTGCAATAATAATAATAATAAGTACACAATCTAATCCACTAATTTTATATTTTTTCATGTCTCTAAATTATTGAGAACCACTAGAAACTAAATTTACAAAACTTGTGCAGTGTATATATGTGTTTGTAAGATATAAAAGCCTTAGATGAATTACAACAATCATTTCATTTTACAATTTGCATATTATAATTAAAAAATATGCAGAGATTTTCCCCAGCTTAATAGTTCCTATACACACAGATCCATACTTACATAGTGATTTACTGACTTACAAGAAAAATGTATTGATCAAAGAAGATAGAGCTATAACAGAGAAATATGAGAGAATCTATGAAAATACATTACATGGCAATGTATTTTCATGTATTTTTTTCTAATTTCATTATTTATTAAATGTGCATGTATTTTGTGCTTATTTGCTTACTTCTTCTGAACACTGGAGGAGGTCCAGAATTTAACCAGATGGAATCTTCTCCAAGGTGGTAAGCAACAGCATCAGTATGTAGCCATTTGGCTGATTTATGTATTTATTCTTTAATATAACTATTTTTATTGTTACAATCTTTGTGATACATTAGTACTGTATAGGGCAGGGGTGGGCAAAAGGCAGCCCGCGGGCCGGATTCAGCTCGCGAAGGCTTCTTATACAGCCTGCTGCATATATTAACATATTATAGTTTCAAGGGCCACATTTGTAAAATTCTACTCAAAAAGAAAAAATAAAATAATGGATACTCTGTACTGTAAAATAATGGATACTCTCACTAGTATACATGTACACTACCGAGTTACCCCAAATTTTGATGATATAATTAACTGTGAATATAGTAAATTTCACCATTCACATTAAGTTGTAAATTTTTTTTTACAAAATTAATTACAGAATTAATTAATATATTAGGACCTAATATTTTGTAACATTCTTATATAATAGATTGTTAGCAATCAATCAGTTTGATAAAATACTTGTGTGTCTATAAAGAAAATTATCTGAATTTATTAATTCGTAGGACAAATTATTTTCTGTTTTAATGAAAAAAGAATGGTTTCTACAAATGCTTTTGAACTCTCTGTATATTTAAACAAAAATTAACAAAATAACACAAGAAAAGTATATTTTAAAAATAATATTGATACACGAATATATTCTTTATGTAAGTATCACAAAAGTGTCAGCCTGCTGGCCGCGTTGTAAAGCTATTTTAAAAATAATATTGATACACGAATATATTCTTTATGTAAGTATCACAAAAGTGTCGGCCTGCTGGCCGCGTTGTAAAGCTGTGTCTTACCACCCTGGAGGATCCGGGTCCAACACCTCCAGTTTTTCAGGAGAGATCTGGACTTGGCCTGTTGAACCCCATCCCTCAACCATCCAGTTGATCCTATCATGAGTGTTGGCCAGCCTCTGATGGGCTCTATAAGTGGTCACTGCCAGATACAGAATATCCCATGAGGATATGGCTGCTTGACAAAACTCACCTAACTATCGTTGTTCAGTTAAAAAGAGTATCACAAAAGTGGCTACACACGATAGCAAGAGTGACAAGAATGCGTGCAGATAAATTGGTGCAATCATTATTCTTGTCCTGAGTAATAGTGAGAGGAATATGTTTGTGCAAGAATCAATCTTGCTTGAACGTGAGTAATCATTTTATATCAAAGTAGTTTTATTTATTATTAATAGATTAGCTAATGTTATCATCAATAATTTCATTACATAATTACATAATGGCGCCATAAGGTTAAATTCTCCCTTAGGTACATTTAAATTTTTATACGGCCCGCTTCATCCTAAAACTTGTTTATCCAGCCCTCGGCAGAAAATAATTTCCCACCCCTAGTATAGGGTATGCTCCAAAATAAAATCTTTCATCTACATAATTTTGCTAAATGATTCACCTGCATAAGCTAGGATAGGTGCTGTATAATAACAATTAAAAAAGATTATACTTGAGTCAGTGTATAAAATTATTTATGAAATATTAAGACTGTGACAAAACAGTCATAAATAATAAGTATACAGTTGTAGGAAATAATGAAGTTGGTAAATAATTTTCTTCATTTATGATATTTCCTGAAACTTGAACAAAGGAGCACTGGTTCATTTGATTTTTATACACATGGCTTATTTGATATAGGGATGATAACAATAATCAATGCATTGAAAAAAATTAGATTGTTTTGCTTAATTCTTCCCAATTTATAGCTTATAGATGAATTCCTATATAATGCTTCTTATGACACACTAAACCTCCTGTTTAATATGCCATAAGAGGCAATTAAAGAATCTCTCTCTCCTCCTCTGTTGATCTAGCATCTTTTTTTTCAAGCAGGATTCTTTCTTTTTTCATGCTGTCTTATATTTTTTCACTTCATTTTTCATTATTCAAAGAGTAAACTACAGTGTATATAGTTTATTGCTTTCACTAAAAGACTATGGATGAAATCTGAATATTCCCATAATAAGTAAATGAATTTAATTGATAAGGCTAGTTTTTTCATATGCTGCTGTCAATATTATTTTAATTTATTTTCAAATTATTAATGTTGTTTCAGATTGTTATTTTGAATGTTTTATCATATAGATTCATAATTTTGTCTGGATTAAAGGAGATGCCAGACCATATGTTCCTGGAATATTAGTGGTGAACCTGTAAGTTTGTTATATAATTTGTTTTATAGAAATATTCTAATAATTTATATTATTTGCAGGTAATTAAAACTTTGGATCCAAAGAAAAATACAACATCTGGTTCTGAAGTGATTGCATTAAGGAACCAATTATTAGAAAAAGAAAAAGTTATAGCAAATCTTGAGGTGAAATTTTAATGAAAATTATTATTTTAAAACTTTCAATTCATTACATTCTAATAGCAAAAGTATAACAAAATATCATAACTTTTAAATCAGATTTCATTATAAAGCTAAGTGCATTATAACATATTAAAATCTGAAAAATGCTAGTAAAAGTTTCTTTTAATTTACATGATTTTTACAATACCAATAATTTTTTTACTATTTTAATGCTTTTATTTAGTATGAAATATTATGAAAAAAATATTAGTTCTGCTAAGAATCAATCTATAGAATATCTGTTGAAGCATATGGATATATTAAAATAATTATATTTACAATTATCCCTTGTTTTATGAAAGTATAATGCATTCTTTGAAAACTGTTTATTGAATGAAAATCTGTAAAATGAAAATTCAGTTCCTATTAATTCCAATGTCAAAATTTCCAGTTGGTTCTTGATTTCCAGAGGGCATAGATATTTTACCTAATAATGATTAAACATTCCAAAAGCTTTAAAATAAATAAAGGCCAATTCATATTGTAAAAAGTAATAATTATCATAAACTACTATATAGTCTGTTCCTTTCTATTTGATTTTGAATATTCAACTAACTAAATGCCAAGGAATTATCAGATATAGGTGTAATGTAGTAATAAATATATGAATCATTGTAACTTTCTTTATTTAAATGTTATCAGAATTTTCTTCAAATATTAGTCACTTAAGATTAATATCTGAATAAATTCTTTAAAATGAATAAGATATTTGAAGAATCTTATAAATAATTTATCATCTATAATTCTTAAAATTCTTAAAAGATTTAATTCTGATGATTTATTTACAAAAATAAATTTTCAATAATTCAGAATTAAAAAAAAATGGAAAAAAATTCAATACTATTTGTTTAAAATATATTCATTTTAGATTTTATTTATGATAATTATTTTACCAAAATCTAAACAACACACACTAATTTGTTTATTTGAAGGATTACATTGGTTTTGCATTTTCTGAGATGATTAATGAAATGTCATCATAAAGCAAATTTATACAGTAGAAAAATATATTGATCATTTATATTAGAGACTATACTCATCTGGAATAATATAACCCATTATTTTATGCAATTAAATAGCTTTATCAAAGTTACAAAGATTTTAAAAGCTGTAATAATTAAAAGAAAATACATCTGCTGTTGACATATAGGAATTAATATTTTATCTCTTAATATAAAGTCAATAGTATATAGTAGAATTTGATATGAAAATATATCTGGTGTAATTAATGAAGAGAATAAGCAAGAAAAATCATAAAAACAATTATTTATATCATTAAATTGGTTATAGAACATTTGACTAACAGGAACATTTTATGAAAATTTAAGATTTCTAAATGCAGGAAAAATTTATTAAGATAAGACTTAGCAATTATTATATAGAACGACTTACATTTATTGATTTAAAAATTATAATAAATTGATTGATGATGATATGATTTTTTATATAATAAAAAATTATCTTGGCAAATCAAAAAACAGGTATAAATTAGCACAGTTTTTCGTCATAAAACAAGGTGTATGCATATGCATGTGTGTACAAGTAGTTCTTGACTTACTTGTACTATAATAAAATCAGTAAATTCTGTGATTTTGAATGCAATTCATAATCAACACATCATTGCCCAATGCACACAATACAAGTCCATGTGCATTGACCTGATGTATCAAAATTATCCTTTTTGTGTCTAGTTTCTATAATTTTGTATTCATTAAATCTAATAAAATGTATAGTGTCCTATAAAAATTAATAGTAAGAAATCCATAAATTTAGAGTATTTTTGACTTCTGTCTGTCTGATACTGCACCAGCTTCCAATTGTTCTTATAATGTGTGAAAAAGTGAGCCCTGTTATAAGTCAAGGACTATTTGTATATATGTATTTTTTATATTAACAATAAAGAATAAAGATTGTTAATGTAACAATAAAGAAAATATCATTAAATAAAGACCTATATTGACAATATAACAGGTGTCTGAAAAATCTGGAAACATAAGAAATATTTTTTTTTATCTGTTGTGTATATTAATTTAAGGGAAAGAGAAATGCAGTTGATTGAGCCTTGAGATCTGTTGACCTAAATCCTGTCAATTTTTATTTCTAGGACTATCTCAAGAAAAAGTTTATTCTATCAAAATTCAAAATACTGTATGAACCATCTACAAGTGCAAATTATTATCATTTGTCATGTAATTCCAATTTGTTCTAATGAAACAAAAACATGATACTTCAAAGATGTCTGGAAGTTGAAGGAAATCATATTGAACATATTATATGAAAATTTAGACAACATAGGAAAAATTTATTTTTAAACAAATGTGTTTCTAGAATTTTATATTTCCAGAATACTGGAAATATAAAATTAAAAATCATTATCATCATCATTAAAATGTATATTCAATATTGTTTAGTGACAGATAGGCTTAATACAAGTAATGATACCTAATTATATGAAAATCTGGATTTTCTTTATATTTAATGATTTTTTTAATTAAAATTTGTTAATAAATTGTATTATGTAGCTGAAATGACACCACTATTTTATGTGTATCACATTATTTTTTATAAACATTTTCTTTTTCTATTAAACACTTAATA
>AYEL01081565.1:0-12523 GCA_000484575.1 Olivierus martensii | reverse complement strand
ATGCGATACCAATTATCCAATGAAATTAGTCCAAGAAGAAGACGTCAAAAAGAAATCTTTGAAAAAGCTGTTCTTTGAAGTCAGAGGATTAGCTGTGATTGGTGGCGAATATTTTTCGCCAGCGAAAAAGCTGAAACTTTTCAGCTTTGAAAGAGACGTGAATTCGCTACCACATTCGCCGGATATGACGACATTTTGACGTCAATTCGCTTCGCCTATCGCTTTTCGCAGCTTGGTGGGAACTAACCGTTACGGTATCGTGCTGACAGAGTTTACTAGATATAACTAATTCAACTGGCTGCAACTGTGGTCTTAAGTTAGATATTATTAATCTGATATTCAATCGGATACTTACAGTCCAAATTTAAAGCTTCAAATCCTATTAATAAAAGAACTAGAGCAATTTAAACATTGCAAAAATCGGTAAAATAATCAGTGAATGCGGGCAGATATTTGAAAAAAAAAATGACGCAGACTTATATAGGTCACATGTTTCCACCCATATCGATGAAATTTCGAATATAGATATCTTTTAAATTACTCTACGTCTCCCGAAAATTTCGGTACCATCGGGTCAAAATAAAGATAAGGGGGGGTCCGCTTTCTACCTGTACTTCTACATATCATATTGTTTAATCGCTTTGCTTAAATTTGGAACATCAGTATATCCGAACTGAGTTAAATTCTTCATTAAAATTTAAACTCGATTGTATATATATATATTTTGTAGATTGTATTATCTAGTGATAAAAAAATAAAAAATATATCTAAATTATAGAATTTTAATGGAATAAAAGATAGTAATACTAATAACACAAAATATATTTATAAAAAATACTATTATACAATAGTAATGAAATTACTCTAGTATTAGAATTTTTTTTAATGGAAAACAGTGAAACCTGTCTAAGTTGGAATTGCAAGGAACCAAAAAATTTTTCCTCCTTAGGCTGTTTTCCAGCTTATACAGGTTTCACTAAAGAAAACAACATTCAGTGCAATAGTACATATTTTGGTAATACAGTAATACCCCAACTTACATAAATCTGATTTACGTAAAAACGGAGATATGTAATTTCTCATCCTGCTCCCTTGTCCACTTGTTTGCTTATTTCATTTGCTGATTTATTGATTAAATTTGTTTTTAATTACAACTACATATAAAATTTTGTAATTTGTTATTTTTTTGGTAATAAAGAGCCAGTTAAGAACCTAATACATATCTACCTGAAATTAGATTTGGGAATCTATAGGTAACCCGACTTACATTATGCTTCCCGATCTGAAATTAGATTTGGGAATCTGTAGGTATCCCGACTTAGTTTATGCTTCCCGGTGCCATCTATTATGTATCTCCGGGGTATTACTGTATATAAATAAAATATAGCACCAAATTA
Source organism: Olivierus martensii (assembly GCA_000484575.1). Lineage (NCBI taxonomy): Eukaryota > Metazoa > Arthropoda > Arachnida > Scorpiones > Buthidae > Olivierus > Olivierus martensii. The sequence goes on along the minus strand of AYEL01081565.1, from coordinate 11,126 downwards.
CTATATTAGCCTATATAATAAAATGCATAGGGTATTTTTGAAAAGCAAATAAACTGGACATATAATGTATTAGAAAAACATATAACAAATAGGATTAACAAGTTTTATTTAAAACCTTCACTCTTCAGTTTTTCAGTATTCAGTTCTTTTATGTAGTATTTGTATTAAGTACAAAAATTACAAAAGTTTCTTTTCCACATTTTGTCAGAGTTTTTTGTTATATATGTGTACTTAAACATGCTTCTCTTTCCATCATTGTACAATTTGCAAAAGTTTTTTTCAGTAATTTGTATGCAACTGAAATGTTCAGAAAATTCTTCTAACACAGCCAATTTATTCATAGCATTAGCAAAATTTCTTATTTTTTTCTGTTTCTGGAAATTCTCTTCCCAATTCTTTTTCACTGCCATATTTCTCATTTATAGAATTTTCTTCTCTTCTTGACTGGATCAAATCAATCATAGTTTGATAATCTGCATCTATTTAAAAGTTTTTATCAATGTTGATATATTCTTCAGCATTTACCTGCATACTAATGTCTTCAAGCTGTCTGAATTCCATCAAGATGTGATACTTTCTTCCATTCCTTGTTCAGGTTGACCAATGGTTTCAAAATCAAAACCACTTTTTCCTTTATAGTATAGATCCATCAAGATGTGATACTTTCTTCCATTCCTTGTTCAGGTTGACCAATGGTTTCAAAATTAAAACCACTTTTTCCTTTATAGTATAGAAAAAATTATTGTTTTTCCATCTTATACAGGTATTTTTTTTATTCAGTGAAATTTTAAAATGCTTTTTGTTTCCACGTTAGACAATTTCTGCATTATACAGATATTTTATTTGATATTTCTATGGAAGTTGTTTGGGAATAAAAATATTTTCCATGTTGAGCAAGTTTCTGGCTTGTACAGTGTCCAGCTTAGACAGGTTTTACTCTATATATATTTTTAAAAAAATTTATTGCAAATAACTCAAATAGAAATTAGAGTATTAGTTCATTATTTCATTACTTTATGTATAATTATATTATACGAATTGGGAAAATCAAGTTTTATAATTTTTTTAAATTTTTATCTCAGTGTAACTTAACACTGAAAGTAAAATGTATCAGAATGCATTCCTTTGTAGACATGAAAATGATCTCAAATAATAAATATATTAAGTTTAAATCAGTTTACTGGCAAAATACACCATATATATAAAATTTCATTAATAAATATTGTAACAATAAAATTTATTAATATTTTAGCTTAGACATGTAGATTTCAAAATTCTCTGCATTATAAAATTCTTATCTGAAAATTGTTTCATAAAATATTTAAATCTATTTTAGCAATGAAGTATGTGTTATTTTTATATCATAATTTTTTATTTAATATATTAATAGTATGTGAAATTAGAATGAATATTTGATAATGTTTACTTATGCTCTGAAAGTGAGAGATTTTTTTTTTTCTCTATCATTTTCAGATCATAAGTAATAAAGAACTTTTTGTTTGTTTTAAAATCTTTCTTTGTTTTATATAGAAAGAAGCAGAAATGGCAAGAACAGTAAGAGAAATGGAAGAGAGATTAATAACAACTGCATTTTATAATCTGGTATTTTTTCTTATATTTTAGAAAATCATTTTTAAATTTACAATAAAGAAAATATATAGGAAAATGATAGAATCAAGTTATTTCAGTATAATATTGCTATGATATTTTTTTAGGGAGCACAGAAACAAAGAAAAGCAGCAGAGGAACGACTAATGCAGAATACATCAGGACAAACATTCTTATCAAGACAAAGGCAAGCTACCTCCAGAAGATTAAATCTACCTGGTGTTGCAACTAGGTAAGTGGCTTTATTAAATAGCCTGTTTGTCTTATAAATAACAATTAAAAAACTTTTTTCTTCTAATACATTTTTTATGATATTCTTATTTTATAAATTGCTTATTAAATGATATACAAATATATATTTTTAAAAACTGCAAGATGCATGAATTATCCATATTTTTCTTTATGCATCTCCTTTTTCTGAAATTTGGTAATAAATGGTGTGAAGTCTGACAAGAATTTGGCATTTTTGTTATTTCATTGTTTTGAACATTACAATCATATATAATCCATAAAAATTTACATTTTGAATGATACTGCATTTACCTTTCTAAGAATAATACATTTATGCAAGTGGGGTTTGTTTTGTTGTTCCCTTAAAAAAATTTTAAAAGTTTAATTGATCTTACATAAATAATATAGCCTATATACAGTATAATTAAATTATTTGCACAAGTTTAGCTATTAATAATTACATAAATATCATTTTTTGTATCAAGTTTTTATGTTTTACTAGAGAGATTATTGTTATATATTATATTCACTGTATTACCTGTTTATTCTTGATAAAATTAATTCAATTACTTGGCAATTACATTATTTTAGCACAAAATTTACAAAAGTTACTTTAATCACTGACATGTAAAGCAATGGCTTGGTTATTTTGGAAGAAGGAGATTGCATTAACTATTAACAATGTTCATAATTTAAATATTTTTGCTCACATAAATGGTTGATGCTTTTTGAAACAATAATTTCTTATCTAATCACAATTTCTCACTCATCTTCAGTTTATTTTTATGTTGTTATAGACTATCACCATATAAGTCTACGACCAAACAGTTCACAGGGAATAACAAATATCACCTCCTCATATTATTACCACGTAAAAATGAAATATAAACAATAGAAAAAGGAATTCTACTCGTTTTTAAGGGGATGTACGAATTGAAATTTACAAAAGATGCCCACTGTAATTTGAAATGTACAGTAAATGGTCGAACAATTTGATGGACAATACACATCCAGACTATCCAGAATATTTCTAGATACATTAGGTGGATCTTTATTACCGACTAGCGATTCAAAAATTAAAATTGCAAAGCGTTATGCGATACTTCCGACAACGTGTGAGATATACGAATTCCATTTTCATATAGAACTGCTAGAAATCAGACACGCATGTTACACAATGGACTATCTGGAAACAACTATTCCTAATGATGGTATGCTAGATCGAGATGTAATGATCAGATATAACTTAACAATTTCACTGCGCAATTCAATAACAACATTACCCCATGGAACGGATTGTAAGTTTTGAAGGAGAGATACACCACTCTCACCCAGCGAAATGACGTTGCAGGTGCAAAAAACAAAAAAGAGAAGAACAAAAATTAAAACAAAGAAAGAGTCAAAATTTTGCTCAGTCACACTTTTGATCTAACAGTAGTTCCGACAGGGAAAGGAAGGATGGAAACTGGATTAATGATAATAGAAGAATTAGTAATAGCATTAGCGGTTCGAATACAGAGATGATCGAAAGGAGAACATATTTAATAGAAAAAAAGCATATCTCATAAAATAGTAGAGAAATTACTGCGCGAGCGACAAAAGAATCAAAAGAACAATCAAATAGAGAAAAATTAGGGAAGTCTAACTTCGTTACAGATATGGCTCAAAAAGACTCCGGAAATGTTTCCGAGTGGACAAAAATGGGAAAGGTTTAGCTTTATTATAGAAATATAAATATGCTTTGGTCACGAATAATCAGATTTGGGGTACTGCCAGATGCTTCAACACGAAATATGCATAAGTAATAGTTCCCAATTTATTAATCACCTGATCGAATACACTACTCGTACAAGGAAACGATGGATGAAATTGTGGAAGAGATGATAGAATTCGGGGTGATCGTTTCAAATTCGCCTCGATCGGCATCCGCTTTTCTAGTTAAAAAAAAAGACGGTACTTATACTACGCTCCCTCTATCTGGCCAAGAGTAGCCAGTCACATTTTACATAAAAATATATGCTTAAACTATTTAGATGACATATTAAGTGTTAATTTCTGACTACAAAAGCCATCTAGAAAGATTGGAAATAATACTTAAACGATGGGGAGAAGCTGGAATAAAGCTACAACCCATGAAATGACACTTCTGGCGGCGACAAATTATATTTTATGGCATGAAAGTTCAGAAGGAATCAAATCCGATGTCTCTAAAGTGGAAAGTGTAGTGAACTTTGTCTGACCTGGCCATGATTCGTAAATGCGTCTTTCCTAGGATTAACGGGATACTATAGATGACACATTGATTTGTATGCCAAAATAGCTAAACTTAATGCATTGCTAAAAAATAACACGAAATTTCACAGGGATGAATCCTACGAAGCAGCTTTTCAAAAGCTTAAAGTAATTTTTGACTGCAGCGTTTTTTATACGGTCATTCATTCGAGGTCTTACTGGGTTAGTCATTACATGGGGGTAGTTGTTATTTCCATTTTAAAAATAAGAAATAAAAGATAATAATTTTCCGTCAGAAGGTATATATTTTGAAATGATATCATCAACCAAACTGTCAATGCGCCACTTTTAGATAAACATTAGTTAAATAGAGAAACGTGTTTTTTCATCTGCTGAGTAAAAATTTCACTTCTACGTAATTTTTTAATAACGTCGCTATTTAATAGTTTCCGTAAATGTTTTTGGTATTCCATAGATTACCAGAGGCTTTAGTATTACAGTCAAAGACTTGTGTTGATATCAAGTGACGTTTAAATATATTGTGTAGATGTAAAATGGCGCCTTTAGGGGTCATTTGTTACATTTGTCATGGGGATTGTTATTACAGTGTAACAACATGCCCGTTATTTGTAATTCAGGTTTTGATTATTTTATAGTCTATCTGTGTTTTATAATAGCAGCCAACTAATATTAACAATAATAGTCATAGTCTTTCGACATCCCTGTCTCTTTTGCCTAACGATACACCTGCTTCAACTAGTCATTCCACTAAAGAAGAGCCTTCATTCTCAGTATATAGGCCTAGATGACTTGATCAATCTACAATTTATATAAGTCTGCAAGAAATACATCCATATCCAAAAGGAGCAGAACGAAGCAATGCACGCATAAGACGGAAGAAAAGACAAACCGAAATTTTAACAGACACACCAATTAAAAAGAGATACTAGAGGATGAAGAAAAAGCACGTTTGTCGAAAAAACACTTAATGGAAGGGCAAATAAAAAAGTAAAACTGGAAAAAAATGAAATTACAAATTAAAGAATAAATGTAATAAGGCCAGTTGACAATTCATCAGATGAGGATGAGTACTTTTGCATCAAATGTGGTGATCCTTATTCTAAATGAGTCGCTCCTGCAAAGTGGTATCAGTGTGGAAAATGTCACGAATGGGCCCATGCCTATGATCACTATGCTCGTTTCGCTAATTTTTATTTATGTACAAACTGCAACTCAATTGATGATGTAGATGCTGATAATTCTGATACCTCAAAATTTTAGATAACTAAGGACGTTATATTATTAGCTAAATTATAATATAAAATTCAGTATATCATTTCACTAAATGTTAAAAAATAATAATTTGTGGATTGCGTTTAATGCCAAATAAACTATTCCTTACATGTAACAATATACCACAAATGCCCCCTTACATGTACTATACCACTAGATGGGGCATATTATTGCAATCTGCCTATCTGCATATAAATTTGAATAAATTAAAGAATGACCAATTTATGAAAAAATTAAAAATACTGGGCAATAGAAAAGAGTTCTGGGCATTTGGGAAGCCTATTTTCATTAAAATAGTTTACGTGAAAAAAATTCTCGATAAAAAATGTAACAAAGCACCCCAGTCTCCCCTACTATAAGAAGCCAAGAAAATGATAATGTCTTGTCTGACATGTGCCAGCAGTACTGGGCACAAGTATTTAATTTAATTATTTATTTTTCTGTTAGGTGAGTTTTACTATAAGAATCAAATTGTATCTAATTCTATATTATCGAAGCTAAACAAACCGATAAATTTCAGAAAATATAATACGAAACATATATCTTGTATCCTCTAACCCACCAAAGTTTATAATATGAAATGAATTCCTAATGATAGATTATAACATTCGAGATTCTAATTGACTTTTTTGTGTTATTGTGGTAATAAACATTGAAATATTTAAATATTCTTAATATTAAATTTATATACAAATAAATAGTCCAGTAAATATAGCATTAAGTATACGGAATGAATCAAAAAATTTACATTCGATGAGTTAAATGAAGGGAATCGTATATACTTCGAAGGGCACATATATACTGCATCACGTTATCAAGCATGGAAAAATTATTATTGACAAAAATTTCTCTTATTTATAATGTAGTACTTAATGTAACTTCTAAATACTGTACAGTCAAACCTCGATAAGATGTCCCCCGTTAAGCCGCCACCCTGGCAGACTGCCGAGAAATTTGGTGGAACGGATCTTCCCTATGTTTATGGAATAACTAAACCCCGATAAGACGCCATTCGCCAGTAGAAACGTCTAAACAATAGTAAAAAGCAAAATAGTAAAATAATACAATTTACTATTTTACTTTTTACAATTGTATTTGTCCTCGTTAATCCGACAGTTATTGTCAGCATATTTTGGTGACTTTACATCCTGAATTTCATCAGAGTATTAAAAGTTCTCTGGATTCATTTGTAACCAGCAGATGGGAAAGTTTGATGTAATAGTTAATCAAGTATTTCTTTAAGCCTGATTCCATCTAGGTTGTAGAAAATTTAAAATCGTAAGAACCAGATCGTTTCCATCGATCTTTATTGCGTACCGAGCAAATAAAGATACTGTACAGTAAGCCGTATACATTGTATTTTACACAGAACTCAAAGTAGAGGATCAGAACAGCAGATGGACACGTTTTCTATATAGTACTGTAGATAAACGGTACGTATACTATACTATAAAGTATACAATTTTTTAGAAATGTTAAATTTCGGGTTCTATCAGAAAAAATATGGTAACACTATTTATTCTGTATAAGATGAAAGTTCTATTAATTTAAAAATCGCCTCTTTAGGAAGCCTATAGAAAAGAATAAGCTCGGCAACTATAATATCATTAACTTGAGGTAGTTGAAACTTCGAATAATAAATCTGTCTCTTCATGGACTAAAAGAGAAAAATACTCTTCCGCCATCTTAAAATTGATGATAACGACACGGTCGTAGCATCGTTAGCTAACGACTCCGATTAACGTCGTTACTGATTGCAACAAGTTTTGTGAATACGGACAACCGTCGCGCGTTGTTTCCAGCCATAACGACGATATTTCGTCTTTAATTCAATAACGACGCTTTTGTGAATCGGCCCTGTATTGTAATTTACTGTAAATAATTGAAAATTATTGTTTTCCTTTTATTAAAAAAATATGCCATGTAAGGTCCATAGTTTTAAAATTCCAATGGCTATAATCTTTAGATTTCAATATTCGTTCCATAAATTTAATAATCAATGTTTAAAAAAATAAGTTTGTTTTATTATATTCTTAGAAAATATTTTCTACTTATAAATTAATAAATAATTTTTCATTCTAGGTTTAGGTGAAAATGCAATCAGCACATTTATTATCGTTATTCTAGTTTTCTGTGTAATAAGTTTGCTCGTAAGTTTTGTCTTAATCTATGGTGTGATAAAAGTAAGTAGAACCGAATTAAATTGAATGTTTTTACAAATAAATATTGCAGAATTAATAATACTTATAAGAATATAAATGCAATAATTATAGAATTCCTAATCGCAAAATTTTAAATAAAATTACTCATTTAAGCAAAAAAGGATATCATTCGCTAAATTAACATATATTCTTATAATTCTTTATATTATTATCATTATTTTTCTAAAGATTAATCAAAATGGAATTTTAAAATTTGCTAGTATGTCTAATATATATAAAAATGCTATTTTAAACCAACAAACATCAGAATACAGTATTTATAATTTGGGAATGAACATGTTATATAAAAAAATTAATAAATTTATAATATTATGCTTTACATTTGCATAATCTAACCTGAAATGTAGACTATGTATGCTACAGAATCTCTATAGTTTGATATGATTCAGACCAAAGAGGCTTCAAACCACCAAAAAATTCAGACTTTATGAGTAATATAAACTATAGTATTCAGATTCTATGAGTAATGTGAACATATATAATAAAATTTATGGTTTTATTAAAAAGAAACTATTGCATATATAGTATGTATTTAATACTTATTATCATTAAATTATAAAAATTAAAAAAAAATCTTTTCTATATGAGATACAAAAAATATTTTAGGATTTGTTTGTGAATACCATCCTTCTTTGATACGAAATAATGCATCTTTTTAGAAGTAGAAGATTATTTAATGCTGCTTTTTCCATTCTTTAAATAACTTAATGCTATCGCAAGAACAGTTAGAATCGCAAAATAATAAAAATAAGTGTCCATAAATATATTGAAGAAAAATTCCATAAAAATTATAGAGCTGTACTCATCATTAATAGCCAATACGTTTTTACAAATAGAAAACCGGTATAATAATGAAAGATTTAAGAGAAATAATATGAAATAAAGTTTAACTTATTAGTGATTCGCCTCGGATTAAATGGATTGTCCTTCAGATGACCACGTTGAGGATATATTGAACTTTCATTATGGGGCTCAATTTCGTGGTCCTACATCACCATATTGTTTTCGAGAGGGATCTGTACCACTTCGTTGAGTACCTTCATCACAAGCCAACTGATTCTATTATAAGATTGGGCAATTTGTAGAGTGCGAAGTGTCCGCGAGTTCAAAGAAAAGATTTTCCATAATCATTTTCTGCCCGATACTTGCAGTAAAAATTTATAATTATCAGAATATTATTAACTGTTTTAATTTTTACTATACAGTATATCTATCCATGGTGGCCAAATTGTGGCTCGCGACCCACATACGGATTTAGGTACCTTCAATGTGGATCCATACCATGAAAATCAATAGTTAATACATAGGAAATCTCCTTTTTAATTTAAAAACTAATATATTTGTAGTTTGTTCTTTTATTGTAAATAGTATGTTATCTATACGAAATAAAAGGAGTAATTTATTATTTATTTATTTTTCAAACCATTGTTAAGATTACCCAAAAAAATTGATGTGCTCCATTAATCCAGAAAGAAACTGATTGCGGCTCTCATGTATTTGAGATTTTCTAATATGGCTTGTAGTGACATGAAATTTGGCCACCCCTGGTATACTGTATATTGCAATAATAGGCTAAGCATGATTACTAGAGATAGAAAATCTTACCATGAAAATATCCAACATATCTTCTGAGCTGTTTCAGTGAGTAAATTAATGCAGTTTATTAATTTTGATTAACAAGAAGAAACATACAGAGTGGATTATATAAAGATTTGGGCAAATTTAAATCACAGATGCTACTCACCAAAGCAAAAGAAAAAAGTCCATATAAAGATGAGTCCAAAAATGTCTTCTTTTCAAAATAACACAAGATGAAAAAGTTTACAGTTTAATAGGATTATTAATTTTATCATTGCTATAATAAATTGTGTTTTTGCAATCAACTACCGGTATATAAAAAGAGAATTATATATTAATCATAATACTGTGCAAACTATTTGAATGATTTTGATTAAGTGATTTTGCTCATTTTTGCGGGGATTATGCATACAGTGTAGGCTTTTATACTATATATTATCTAAAAAAAAGAAACATTTCTGGATGCATGTTATAGGGTAAGTCTGGGATAATTGGACCATCTATATAATTTTTAAATAATCATTAACATATTTGTTTATTTGTCTTTTATATTTATATTATTACTAGCTGTTAGCATATGTCGGCAGAATATCCTACAGCCATTCTTTAAATTGGTATTGCTATACATACATATATATATATATATAAATAATAAAAATTCAGCAATTCTTAAAAAGGGAGTCCATTTCTCCCGGACTTATCCTACAGACTTTTTACTTTGTTTTGATGAGTAACATCCGTGATTTCAATTTAGCCTTCTTAGGACCATCGTGTATAAAGAACAGTATATAATTTTCTAATACTCGTAGTTTTAATCTTTCTTTTAATCGTTATATATCTAGTAAGTTAACTAATCCAAGAAAGGTATAAGGGATCTTTGAAGAAAGTAATAAATAATGTTTCTCTCCAATCATATTTATATATTGTATCTGTAAAAATTCTATTAATTTCGCTTCAATTATAAATATACGTGAATTAACGAAAAGAGAATTATGAATATGATAAACTTTATTAATTTCTTTTCTTTATTAAATTACAGGGTGATCGTTTATACTTGATACCTTGGATGATATGCATGGCGCTTGTCATCGTCGGCCATATAGTCGTGTTCATTTTTTTGTTTATTGTAACGATTTCTAATGCCGTAAGTATATCTGTACGTTAATTTATTAATTCAATAATTTTAGATTAGTTTTTTTTTGAATATCCAGAATATAAAAACAGATTTTAATTATAAAAAATGCTTCCGATAAACCTCATCATTCTCCTGAAAAGAAGAATACAATTAATAATAATTTACATAATTTTTTTATACAGTATGCTGCAACTATTATGGTTATCTTTGGATTATATACTGTAATTAATGTAAGTAGAAAATTTTAAATTATTACAGATTTCTTAATAATATAATTGCAAAATTTGCAATAAAATTCTGAGTTCTTCTTTGTTTAGATATTATGCTACAGCTGCGTGTATTCTCAATACAAGACTTTGAATGAAACAACTGCAACAGAAATACAAATGCAAAACAAAGTTTAAAATATTTAAAATAACGGAAGTTATTATTTCCTCTTTACTAATAGATTATATTGAAAATTTAAAAATATATTTTAATTAATCTATATACTGTACTTATAAAAAACAGATTATGTATGTATGTATGTTACTTTTGTATTTAAAATCTAAAAAAGATATTTAGAAATATGATATAGAATTTTGTTCAGTATCAGTATGGGAATGTCCTTACGTCGCCCTTTTTTATTTGGCCCTTTTTTTGGGCACTAGGGAGCCCAATTTATATTTATTTTTTGACAATAAATATCAATAGATGGCGCTAAGTGTCAAAGTAAGGGGCAACAGATAAACTTACCTGCATTACTATTATTGGATTTTTTTACAGAATTACTTAGCTAAAACAATTATTACTGATTATGATACAGGATACTGTTCAGTATCAATTTA